>JAWPHD010000085.1:0-192500 GCA_037043455.1 Cyrtodaria siliqua | reverse complement strand
AAGGACCACTTCACCGACTTAAAGTCTTTACTCGCCACTATAATCGATGGATACTCCCCTACCACTAAGAGAATCTCTCCACAACCGGCGCCAGCGCACACTGTGTTGCCGACACTGGGTTTTAAACCGAACCCTACACTCCATGTTGACATAACCCCTGTAGCATCCCAATCAATCCCATACTCCGGTCACGACTATCCAGTGCAGCCACCCACCACCCCTACGAACAATGTCAACGCACCTGAGACTTCCCCTCCAATTAACACCAGCAGTGTTTCAGTGTGTATGGTAAACATTCATAACCCAGATACCATCTCATCATCACATGTGGAAGATACCTCGCCTATGGTCAAATACACACCAGCATCGGTTACTCGCGCAACAGTTGCGAGTAGCCCAATACCAACAACAAGTACAACAGCTGTAGTCCGCACCATTGTTGTTAAACCAAAGGAAACAGACATGAACCCTGAGGTCCTCAATTGCATGTCAGAGAGTGTGGAGATAGATCCTCCCCCTTTCTTATCAAACAGTGCATCAGCTGATAGTGTTAACCCCCAAATAATGGCTTCAGAACAGAACCCTGTCATACACCAAAGACTTAGTGTGAAAGCAGGTGAATTACCTTTCAAGAGGTATCGTTTCAAAGCTGATGCACAGTTACGAATATCAATCACACCATTGCATCTTCCTGCCTCACAGGGGGGAGGAGATTCCCATTTTGGAAGTTCTCATGTCAGCCGACACACCACTTTCATCAGATACAATGGTTTCCAACATGCATGCATGCCACTCCCAAGTGAAACCGAAACTAGCGTTACTGACACTGATGAGTATTATTACAGTCATATGTCTCTAAGTGGCTATACTTCTTCTGTTTCTGGTTACAAAAGTTATCTGATGGACAGTCGTAGAATCTCCCACAGTTTGGATGGTTCCATAATCCGTCATTCTGTAGTTGCTGAACGCGTTTGTACTACTTTCCCCTCATCTGGTTATCCCCACAATAAAGGTGATCTTACTTGCTGTGATGCAGTTCACAGATGGTTAAATTGTAGAGCATGTTTTGTATTCTGGACTATGACGTGGGCTATGTCACAATTGGCCACTCGGGTCCTGTTTTCTCTGTGGAGGTTACGAGATTCAGATAAGGGGGGAGGAGAAGTAGAAAATGGTTAATCTGCATTCAGCATTACTCGAGTGATTTGTAAATAGTTCAAGCATTATTGTTTTCATAGTTTTCCTCATATTGTCACCCTTCCATCACATTTGTGGTCCATTATAAACATTTTCGTAGTTTTAGTTTCCATGTGTTGGTGGAGTGGGTGGTTGATTACTTGAATTACTTTTACAGTCGGCCAGTTGAGTCAGTTTAGGTCATACTCTGTATTGTTGTCATTTAGTTAGACGGTCGTTGAACTGACTTTCTATCTGGTAATCAATACAGAGGTTTCTAAATTATATCGATTGGATTGCTTTAATGCAAATTCAAGTTGTTGTTCTTTGCTATCTTAGACGGTCGTTGTACTGGCTTTCTAGTACAGACCAATGACGTAATTATCTCTAAATGTATACACTTATATTCAGCTCTCACCTTCTTTCACCCATTTCATTCATAATCATGCTAACATAACTAATGTCACCCATCCTGTATATAAATCGCATTCATTATAGGAGTTGTCAATGCTCCTGATTTCCTTTGTAAGTCACCATCATAAGTCTTCAATATATTTCACATTATGTCGTATATGGTGAAGCTTCTTCTGTCGGAGTAGTTCCGCTAATTTGACAAACTTAACTACAATTAACCACGTAAAAATGTGGCCTATAACCTTTCTTCTCGACAAATATTTCAGTAACTCTGCATCTGACCATCCTTTACAAGTCCCATTAAGCACTCGACTCGTCATTTCATATTTCGCGTATAAGAACCCTTATTACTCCAACTACATCGTCTAAACTTAGGCGAACACTGCATGATACATCAACGTACAGGATATTCAACAGTTAAAACACAGTTTACTAATTGCGTAACAATAATCAATGGTATTCTTACAAACTAATTAACAACTATATAGATCTACAACATCATTCCTTACTGTGTACATGTATGTCTGTTAACGATGCCTGCATCATCGGTCTACAATCCCATATCGAAAGGAGCCTACGCCTTCCTCCTTCATTCATAAGTGGGTGGAGTGTGGTGAATCAACATACGGTGGGCTGTTAGCCTCACAACATCGCCGATTCAGTTTTAGATCCACGGACTCCACGGACTAAACGGGTGTTCCGGGACATCGACTACACGGACATACTGACACGACACTTCAACGACCGACTCTAAACATGTAAGACATATTATTATCATCTCTGTATTTATTATATTCTATGTGTTGACCACTCGGTTCACCACAACACTATTGGGTTGTCTGGTTGACATTTTTTTCTGAGATTCAATCAGACACGGAAAAATGCGATCGTACTAACTTGTTTATAATTATGTCAAAAGTAAAGGTGTATTCCAAACAAAGGCCTCTGGCAGAATTCATGATTTCCTCCAATACTTTGTAAATAATTATGTTTTATTCAGAGAAGGCGCAAAAATACAATTACAGTACTGCTCTTATAAGGAATTCTTGTTAATTAACTGCCTTGGGAATTGTCTGAAGAAAACCAGATCAGTCTGAGAATCATCAGATTTTGACAGATTCTGTCTTTTTGCACTAGTAACGGAGCAACTAAAAACTGTTTGTTTAATTGATGTTAATGATAATTACTACTCCTATGCTGCGTGTTTGTAACACCGTGGGTATTAACATGGAGTCAGAACCAGGCGAGTCCACCATGAGTATTAACATTGAGTCAGAACCAGGCGAGTCCATCATGAGCATTAACATAGAGTCAGAACCAGGCGAGTACACCATGCTCGGAACCAGGCGAGTACACCAAGAGTATTAACATGGAGTCAAAACTAGGCGAGTCCACGATGCTATTAACAAGGAGTCGGAACAGACGAATCCACCATGATTATTAACAAGTAGTCAGAACCAGGCGAGTCCACCATGAGTTTTAACATGGAGTCAGAATTAGGCGAGTCCAATATGCTATTAGCATGGAGTCAGAACCAGGCGGGAACACCATGAGTATTAACATGTAGTCAGAACCAGGCGAATCCACAATGCTATTTACAAGGAGTCGGAACAAGGCGAGTCCACCATGATTATTAACAAGGAGTCGAAAGCAGGGGAGTCCACCATGCCTGTTAACAAAGTGACGGAAACAGGCGAGTCCACCATGATTATAAAAGATGGAGACGGAACCAGAGGTGTCAACCATGATTATTAAAATGGCCCGGAACCGGTCGGATCCACAATGCGTATAAAATAACTTCCGAGCCATACGGGTCCAACATGACTATTAACATGAAGTCAGACCCAGTCGAATCAATTTTGAAACGGAGTCAAACCCAGTGAGTATACAATGCGTATGACAATGAAGTCGAAACCATGGGAGTCCACCATGGTTATTAAAATAAAGTCGGAACTCGGGGACAGGAGAGTTCAAAACGATTATTAAAATGGAATCGGAACCAGGTAAATCATCTTAAAAAGAGGTAGTCCTCCATAGATATTAAAAAAACTCCGCTATAATAGCATTACAACATTTTGCCTATTTATTCTATATATTTAACAACGATTACGAAACAAGCTACACAGCTTCTACAATAAATACTGAAAAGGTGATCACGCTTGATGATGCGGACTACAGCGTTAAACTGTGGGAGAAAACCGGAAAACCCGGAGAAACCCCATTCATCCGAGTATGGGAAGCCATAACCGTCAAAATGTGGATATTTACAAACCATTCAAAGACAGGCCGTTTAATTCAACATAAAGTCATTTGCTGACGTATATATTGATTCGATGCGACGTGTAAACTCGGTTCATTCGTTACAAAGTGAATTGATACGGTTCGAAGTGACATGATACGGTGTAAAACTTCAAACCATACGACGCAAATAGAAATCATTCAGTGCAATGACAAATTTGACAAAAAAACTAATGCAATACAATAAAATACAAGTCGGTACGATGAAAACTTAAACGATTCATCGAAAAATGTGAAGTGATACAGAACAAAGTAAATCAGCATAATACAATATGAATCTGTCTAACTCATTTAGTCTGGTGATAAGTAAAATAATCCGGGCGAAAACAAAGTCGGTGCAATGCAAACGCAATCCGTTCGACAGAAACTGATTTCATTACGTACAAAGTGAAACGGTGCGACATCTGGCGGCGATATTTGCCACATCACTTGCAGGGTTATTTCCCTTACATAATTACTGGCTTAATGATAAATCAAAGTACTGAAAGTACTGAGAATGCAAGGTTTGATAGGAAAGACTGTATGAATATTTGCACGATTGCTGGACATTTGAAATTTCCATAAATTTTACAACTTGGCGATCTTGGTTGACCTACCAAAATCTTAGAGGGTCAATCCATTCCAAATATATTGTGATCAGTTGTAATAAACTGTTTCAAATCTAGACTAGAATATTATTTTATGAAATTGCTGATGGATAGACAGATTTGTGTTTTATGTCCAAACTGTCACTCAATATGACCTCCATGTCTACAATTATATCATTTACAGAGTGGCGTATATTAAGTAGTCTTCCGGGAAAAAGATGCACAAGAGGGCCTGTATCACTCTACTGGCTTGTATAGTCTAAGGTCTACCGGAAAATATTTGTTTTCAAAAATCAAAGGCTATAACTCTGATGTGTCTAGTCTGATGCAACTGGTTTTGAACTTGTCAACGTTCTGTGGCGTAATCTAGAAAACGTCTTCTGCTGCAGAGACAAATAACTTAACACAAGGCACTACCCGTTGATTCAACTTCCCTTTTTTGGCAATAAGAAACTTTACAGTAGTATTTACTATAAAAATAAAATACAAAATTATTGGTGGAAAGAAGAATTGAAATTGACTATAAGTAAATACACGGGTAAAAGTGACCATAATTTTGATAAATAAACAATAACAACATGAAACAGAACAGAACCTACCTGGACAAGCAAGGTAGGTTAAAATGCTGCAGCCTAGTGCAGTTTCATACGGTGTCCGGTTGGGGCCAGAGACGATGCGACACCCGACAATGCGACATCGCGACATTGCGATACGACAATGCGACTTTGCGATAGGACAATACGACATTTCAATACGACAACCCGACATTGCAATGTTGAATTGTAGCTTTGTCGGGTGTCGCATTGTCGCCCACGACAACATGACATTATGTCGCATTGTCGTAATGTCGCCCACGACAATGCGACATTCTTTCAATTGTCATAATGTCGCCAACGACAAAGCGACATTCTTTCAATTGTTGTAATATCGCGATGTCGACCTGATCATTTATATTGGGTAGTTTGCAACGTAACACCGGCACAAATATAACACGTGAAGAAGGCGGTGGCACCTTAAACACTATCCATTATCAATGATTAGGTCGACATCGCGACAATGCGATATTACGACAATTGAAAGAATAATGATATATAGGGTCCTATAGAAACCACAGCGTCCGAACGCAATGGCATCGTAGGTCTGCACTGTACTGCAAACAAGGACTTGAAACTACAATGAAAGAGACAAAAAACAATAGAAAGGGTGGTGAAGACAGGGTTACCGACTTGGAACGTTCAGTAGGCAATAAGGCCTACTGGTTAGCTTGAATCGCTTTTATATGCGCACAATCTTCGCTATTATCCTGTCTTCAGCGCCCAAATAGACAAGACAGTGTAAACAAAACTACATAATACTGTGAAAGAGACAAAACACAACCAGAAAGGGTGGTGAAGACAGGGTTACCGACTTGGAACGGTCAGTAGGCAATAAGGCCTACTGGTTAGCTTGATTCGATTTTATATGCGTACAATCCTCGCTATTATCCTGTCTTCAGCGCCCAAATAGACAAGACAGTGTAAACAAAACTACATCCCATCAAAAGGAAATCTCCAACATTAAAGTCCACATCCAGAGAAACCAGCTAAAGATATACATACAAAATAATAAACATCTCAGGATGTATCCAGAATCGTACTGAACAACCATAGTAGTTGCAGCTAAAGAGAAAACCAATCTTGGGTACGACCAGAAAACCCGAGGGACGAAAGCTCATGCACCCAACTCCCTTAGTTGGGGTTTCAGTAGGTACAATCATAGAGTCCCAAGACCCCTTTAACTTTCGAAGTTTATAGACCACATCTCCATAAAATGAGGGTTTTGATATGCCTAGTCGCAGAAGTGTTTTAAGGTTGGTGTTGTACTTTTCCAGCAGGCCCTCGTTGCGGCGGTTGAATTTAGAGAAAGATCTACGTAGTTTGTGATAACGAAAACCCTGCTGAAGAAGTTTACTTGTAATAACTTGATTACGATCATTGAAGTCTATAACATCATTACACGCTCTAGCAAATCGAATGAGCTGGGAGATATACACCCCATATGAGGTAGCACGCGGTACATCTCCATCCAGGTGTGGAAAGTTAACGATGTTAACATTGAAATCATCTCTCTTATCATAGATTTTAGTATGAATACAATCATTTGAAATCGAGGGATGAAGATCGAGAAATGCTGCTACAGTATCCGAACTGTTGGCTTTATTCAACGTGAGCTCTGGTGGATAAATGTTAGTAACCATATGAGCAAAGAACGGATTATCAATATTGAGTATGTCATCAAGATACCGAGAAGTATTATTAAAGGCATCAATAATTTCACCCTGGCTAGCAGGTGACAAACTCAACATAACATCTCTTACATAGCAGTACAAAGACAAATCTGCAACAAGTGGCGCACAGTTAGTACCCATAGGAATATCAACCACCTGGCGGTAAATAGTTTTACCGTATCTTATAAAGATGTTATCCAGAAGAAAAGATAAGGCTCTACAAACATCAGTACAAGTCCACATATTATACTTATCAATGGGGGCGTTAGTAAAGAAAGCCCTGACATTTTTACAAGATAGAAAAGTTGTACCTTCTCTAGCAAATGTCTCCTGAATAAGCTGAAGCAATTATTCTTTGATAAGATGATGTGTTAATGTAGTATACAGTGTAGAAAAGTCGTAGGTGCTTAGAGAAGAGGCATGAAAATGCTTACACAGTAGTTTGTCAAGAACCTCTCCAGAGTTTTTGATAGACCAAAACAGATTGATTCCTGAGTTCTCGAAGGCCTTTCCGCAATATTTTACAATATGTTCTTTAATCGCGGAAAGTCAGGAAGTCAATAGTTTTGATATATTGGTCGTGGTACATGAACTAGAATTAGCGATAAAACGTGCTTTGTAAGGAATTTTGGGAAGTTTGGGTATCCATTACATTGTAGGGAGTTTCGTCTGCTTACTAATTACAGAAACCTTTATAGTCTCCAAAAAAGTCACATGCTGGGAAACAATGTCCGTCTCCAGCAGAGGTGTAGTTAGATAAGCAGAAGTGCTCGCTAGCTCAGCATTCAAAGTATTGATATAATGTAGTCGTCAGACAATAATTATATTGTTGGAAGCCTTGTCTGCAGGAACTAGAGCAAATTTAGTATGTAAATTCTGAATACCCTTCTTAAGGTGTCGTAAATTGTGAGTGGAAGGCTGTGGAAGCAGGGATGGATTTGATTCGTAAAATAAAATACGTAATTCAACAATTTCTGAAATAGTTTTCATCCAAGCAGTAAGTGCATGTTTATCTGCTTTTTCTCGCGTTGTCGCGTTGTCGTTGGCGACATTACGACAATTGAAAGAATGTCGCATTGTCGTGGGCGACATTACAACAAAGCGACATAATGTCGCGTTGTCGTGGGCAACAATGCGACATTCTGTTATGTCGCAATGTCGTATCGCAATGTCGCGTTGTCGTTTCGCAATGTCGAGTTGTCATATCGCAATGTCGCATTGTCATATCGCAATGTCGCGATGTCACATTGTCGGGTGTCGCATTGTTGCCCATGACAATACGACATTGTATCAGGCCCCAACCGGACACCGTAAGAAACTGCACATGGCTGCAGCATTTTAACAAACCTCGTCCAGCTAGTTATTTTTTTTGTTGTTGTTGTTTATTTATCAACATTATGGTCACTTTTACCCGTGTATTTACTAATAGTCAATTTCAATTCTTCTTTCCACCAAAAAATGTGTATTCTACTTTTTTAGTAAATTCTTCAGTAAAATTTATTTTCAATATGTGGGACAGACATAGGGAAGCTGAATGAACGGGTAGCACTACTATTTAGGGTAGTGCCTCTTGTTAAGTTATTTGTCCC
Organism: Cyrtodaria siliqua; assembly: GCA_037043455.1. NCBI lineage: Eukaryota > Metazoa > Mollusca > Bivalvia > Adapedonta > Hiatellidae > Cyrtodaria > Cyrtodaria siliqua. The sequence goes on along the minus strand of JAWPHD010000085.1, from coordinate 184,170 downwards.
TATAGGTGAGGCCTGTATAGCCCAGTGGTAGAGAGCTGGGCCCACAAGCGGAAGGTCGTGGGTTCAAACCCCGCCAGATGCTGATCTCTCCATTTCACGTTTCATTAATTCATTGCTTATCGTTCATCACCATTTCGGCAAAATTCCACCTTCTCAGTCCTCAAATTTGCTTCACGAGTAGTTAGTAGCTTATTGCTGTCTTGTGACGATGTTAGGCCGACGTTCACCGAATAGGGATAGGGAAGCTGTAGATAGAAATTCGTTGGTTATTCGTATGGCGCGTCTAAAGTATGCAATGGCCAGTAGCCTAGAAGTTGCATAGAAGCATGAATAGAGTAACTTGTAGCATGGTCGGTGACATTTCCTTTGATGAATGCAAAGCATTAAATCGTTTAATTTAGGGTAACTAAAGGGGCGTAGCTATACCGTACTACAACTACTGGATATTGGAATTTAGAGTACGGTCACTATGACGTCACAGTGTTACTAAGTACACCATGCTACAAAAAAGATAGAGTCTGTCTCAGCTCGTTGGTTATTTAAACACCTCGATGGGCTACGCCCATCTCGGTGTTTAAATAAGCCAACTCGCTGAGACCAGACTCTAACTATTACATAGAGTACTATGGGGAGGCTGTTTCACAGCAATAGACAATAACATGACATATCAGCAATGTCCCAGAAACAGCGCAATCCAAAGGAAAAAAGATAAACACCAGGTGAACTGCGGGTGAACAGCGAGAGTCGTCGTAGAAACGGAATATACAGTGAGGCTCCAGCAGAAAGTAGTTCAAAATAGATCATCATCCAGTAGGAGGGACAAAATTAGAGCTGGCGGAATACGGAATGAGAGAAAGCGAAAGAAAGGAGCAGATAAAAGGGCTTGAGAAGGTGGGCCAAAAAAAAGAGTTATTTTTCCCTGCAACAGAAGACGTTTTCTAGGTTACGCCACTGAACTTGAACAAGTTCAAAACCAGTTGTATCAGACTAGACACATCAGAGTTATAGCCTTTGATTTTTTTTAAAACAATATTCCAGTAGGCCTTAGACTATTCAAGCCAGTAGAGTGATACTGGCCCTCTTGTGCATCATGTTTCCGGAAGACTACTGAATACACGCCACTCTGTAAATGACATAATTTTAGACTTGGAGGTCATCTTGAGTGACACTTTGGCCATAAAACACAAATCTGTCTATCCATCAGCAATTTCATAAAATACTATTTTAGTCTAGATTTGAAACAGTTTAATGACAACTGATCACAATATATTTGGAATGGATTGACCCTCTAAGATTTTGGTAGGTCGCCCAACATCGCTAAGTTGGCTAAAACTATGTATTTATGGAAATTTTAAATGTCCAGCAATCGTGCAAATATTCATAGTCTTTTCTATCAAACCTTGCATTCTCAGTATTTTCAGTACTTTGATTTATCATTAAGCCAGTAATTACGTAGGTGAAATTACCCTGCAAGTGATGTGGCAAATATCGCCGCCAGATGTCGCACCGTTTCACTTTGCACTAATGCAATCAGTTTCTGTCGGAACGGATTGCGTCACCGACTTTGTTTTGCCCGATTATTTTACTTACCACCAGACAATGTGTTTGCTTTAAACTGATTCGAATGCATCATGCTGATATACTTTGTTCTGTATCACTTCACATTTTTCGATGAATTGTTTAAGTTTCCATCGTACCGACTTGTATTTTATTGTATTGCATTAGTTTTTTTTATCAAATGGTTTGTCATTGCACTGAATGATTTCTATTTGCGTCGTATGGTTTGAAATTTTACACGGTATAATTTCACTTCGAACCGTATCAATTCACTTTGTAACGAATGAACCGAGTCTACACGTCGCATCGAATCAATATTGACGTCATCAAATGACTTTATGTTGAATTAAACGGCGTGTCATTGAATGGTTTGTAAATATCCATATTTTGATGTTGATGGCTTCCCATATCCGACCACTGTTACTTTCAACGCCGAGACGGTAATCGAACCCATGTGCATTGGTAAGAAGTGAATGCTCTACCAACTGCTTTACCCGAACACCATGTTGTTAAATATTGAAATCGTATTGGTCGTATATTGCCTTTTGACTGAGCTAAGGTGGTAAAACTGTCTTTACCATCCTTATTTTGTGTATTGGCCATTGCCTATTTAATTTCCATTTGGTTTAGTTTGCGGTATATTGCGGACCTACGTTGACATTGCGTTGCATTACGTTGCCATTTGAGTGCTGTGGTTTCTATGGGACAATTGTTTCATGTTTGAGCCAGTTATTGATATACAGCGTAACAACTAAATCGTATATACATATAGTATCATCGACTATGTCCAGATGACTAAAGCATTCCTAATTAATAAAGTAACGGACAAAGTAAATTATGTATCCCTCAGATACTAGAAAAAAATATTGTGTTGGCAATACTTCCTCCTTGGTGAACAAAATATAAGGATAAAAGTCGAACAGGAAATGGCGCTTTCACAGAACACAGTAAACCACAGAAACACTCAAAATGACAAACTCTAATGGCAATGTAAATGCATATGACGTCACAAACACAAAAACTGTTGATAATAAGGCTACCGCCTTGAAACGGTCAGTGGCAAAAAAGGCCGCAGAGGGTTTAAACCAGATTCGAGGGTGCACCAAACCTCGCACTTACACAACTGTCAACCCAAATAAAACGGACCCAGTTGCGTTCAAGTACCCCAAAATTAATTCCGTATGCGCTTCGTTTGCATTACGTTTGCACTCTGTTTGAGTTCCGTTTGCATATTATTTTTATGAACGTATTTTTTAAAATGCAAATCATTTGCGTTTTTCAATATATTCAGCATTTATAAACCGAAATTATGCTTTCATTTAAATGCACCGAACGAACGCAACATAGTATGTGCGTTTAAATGCACAAAAAGACAAAATGCATTTCCGTTCGTTTTTCAGCATTTATAACCAATAGCAACATATCTCACGATTAAATTACGCATGACATCCAGTCATGCGATTTGTATCACAAGTCGGGGACTAATGTTTATGTGATCATATTGAAGAATGGGTCCTTTTGTTGACATTATTTTGTGGTGCGCATTGATGATTATTCTGTTTTCTTCCGGATTTATGTTAGTTTCATCAACAAGTTAATATACTTGACACTATATAAAAATATGCCGGCTGTTTTAATCAACATTATTTTAGTTTTATATTGAAATAAGATAAAGTTTGTGCTACACAATAAATATATTTCCCATTTTAATTCCGTGCAAGACTCATGCTCTATTGTATTTATACCACAATAACTAACATAGGCTGTGTATATCCTCGGGTATTACACGATGCATAGTGTGTATTTAGGCTATTGTGGTATAAAAAAAATGTATGCGGCCCTCGAGAAGCAGTATAAATCGCACATACTCGAAAGATTATGCTATACATATTACGTAGACCATGGTATAACTGCTGAAGATGTCATTTATAGCACGGCTGAAATATACCGGAAGTTATAGTACGGTTTAGATTCAGACCTTCGGGTTTATGAAAATTATATCATAAGCAAGAACAAAGGAAAACCATTACAGCTATGGTACAAATATTACATATTACACAATAGCAAATATCGTTGAACATGTTTACATGACACTCAGTTTAATAGGTGTATACTCGTATTTACTCCACACCGTATAACCGGCAATCGTCGGGTATGGTTTCAAATCGGTTTACTTATTCCGAAGCGCAGATGAAACGATATGCATTTGTTTATGTTTCTTATAGCTATGCATATTGATTGATATAACAAACATGATGTTCAGACATGTATGCATATTATGTCAATGCTTTTCTAGTCAATATTAGTGGAAAGGTTATAGTTCTCAAAAAGGCTGCTTCCATTTCCGTTTCAAAAGGAACTTCAATTTGTTTTTCATCCGGTTATGATAATTATTTCAATTTGTTCTAGAATACTTTGGAATAATACTTAATAGGTGCCTACATTTCTGTTTAACATTATTCAAACAGCTTTCTCTGCCAATGACATAGAACAAATTGCCTTCTTACGCACAGACTACTAATCAGGGTATTTTCTTCTGTATGTTTTTAAACTATTATAAAATGGAAATAAATAAATAACTGAACAATGAATTGAAGTCGAACAATGGTAGCCACTTTATACGAATTATATAAATAAGAGTTTTCATTTGGTTGTCTTGGTGAAACACACGAAACACGACGCCATTTCCATTACCAGGATTAAGTAGAATACTGTAACACCATGCAAACATTACACCATTAGCTATTAAACATCGCGCAAACAAAGACATTGGCGTGTTATATACAGCAGTACTATTGATAGCAGCAAATGATAGCTTAGCTCATAACGTGTTAACTGTCAGTTCCCATTAACAACGCCTACATGGACAGTTCTACTGTTACAGAACTATTTCTAACCTGTCGTATTTGGGAAAAGAATGGATACAATTCACGGTTAGGCATAGAAGTTCAAGCAGATATGTGTTATTCAACAAGTTGACGGAGGAGGATGCCCGTCAAATAATGCGTGTGTATGTTACATTATTAAATATATTAACACACAGACACAGTATGTGCGTGTTGGTAAACAAATGTCACTATACCAATAACATTAAAAGGGGAATACTTTAAAAATGGATACACTACTCGTTTTACCAAAATTATATCTCATGTAAGAAACCAAAAAAAATGAAATAAGCTAGTTTTAATGTAAATTGTATTGATATTACAGAGCTTTTTCCACCGTATTTTGTAATTTCAATGACGGATAGTTTTAAAATCGTTCAGTATACATGTATATACATGGGCTAATCCGCCTATGATAAAGTTTGTAGTAATTAAGCAATATGCTTATTATTATTTTCATTGTCAATTTTGTATTATGAAATAGATCATAAATTAATAACTTATCGTGAGGCCTCGAAAGTAAAACTGATAGTAATTCTAATTAGAAACATATTATTATATGTTCAGAGCGTCACAACAAGTTAAAGAAATACTATTAAATATACACGAATGTGAGATTTTCCTGTCATCACAAAGCTCCAAAATCACTTTTAGCTTATATATCTTAGTCTATATATATATCGTAGTCGTATGATGACTTCATATGTCGACGTCGTAATTGTATTTGATCTTCTACGTACATCACCAAACAACGTAACTGTCTCGTCAGTGTCGGTAATTTGGTATTTGTAACGGTTACACAAATCGAGTTGAGACCGAGCGGTGATCCGGTGTTTAACTGCATCTTTATTATGCTAGTGTATTACGACAATTACTTACGTCATGATTGTATTACGTACACTGTCACACCGCACATTATGTGAGCATACATATCAGTATGTCATTTTGTAATTACATGATCGTTTTACTAAAGAATGTGTATATGTGTATTAATAAGTGTTCATTGCGAAAACAAATCAAATATGTGACCTATTCGTTTGTATATGTCATAGATTTGATTTACTTGAAAGTCATATATTGAATGAAAAATTAATGTATTAGCATTATCCATACGTTATGCCATTTTCAGGCAACAGGACACAATACTAGGGTGAACTGAAGCATTTTCCCCAGATGCAACTACTTTCTCCGAAGTATTCCTTGTGTAATTACTTGAATTTGAACTGCTAATTATTTTTTAAACGGAGTCTGTTATAACATTCGACGGCATCGTTATAGTGCCATACATGCATGCACCAAATTCCCGAAAGTTCAGGTTTAATTAAAACTTTAAATTCCCGTTTATTAAAAATTAAACGAGTGCAAAATAAAACAAAACAATCGTACAAGGGAATTAACGAGGAAGAAACTTGACATGCCGATAGAAAGAACAATGAGAAATAGCAGTAATTGTCTCCCCTGATAACACTCACCAAATTGTGTGTTCGGTTTATAAAAACTAGACTGCGCCGCTGTGGCCTTTGTTTCGAATCTCACCTACTCCATGCGGGAAAGCTTACCAGTTACTTGCGGAAGGAGGATGGTTCTGCTCGGTTATCAATGGCTCATGTTTTCCTTAATTAGTGTAAATGTTCGCCATAAACAAACAAAAATGATATAGTAATACACTCTAGAGATATGTAAACGCAACACGGGAATTTCCGCTATATATTGTATGTACAATATGCTGCTTTTAATCGAATGGCTACGTAAGACATTTCCTTTTGGAAAAAATACTAAAACAACAAATAATACAGCAAATAGTATTCCTGCAAAGTTTCATTATTAAAAGAGTACGCCTTTGGCGCAATCATGTGAGCAAACTTAGGATGCAACATTTTGCAAACTATTTACGTTAAATACAGTACTGGACTAGCCCAGTTTTTCAAAGAGCAATTTCAACATTTATGAAGTTCTTGTTACAAGGTGTAGTGTGATTAAAACGTCTACAACATCACAGTTGTGTCCTTTCTCTAATTAACTGCAACTTTTTTTTACAAAACATCTTGGGATTTCTTTGGAATATTATGTGCAATTAAGTGTGCAGTATATACAATATATAGCGGAAATTCCCGTGTTGCGTTTTCATATCTCTTGAGTGTACATGGCGTTAAACATGATGCATTTAGACATAATTATATTATCGCTTATATACCATAAGAAAAGGATTTCTTATTTATTATTTACTCAATGGTATGTATTTTTTTTATAAACATACTATTTTTAATCAACATGTTTTGATATATGAAAGTGTGGGAAAAGAAGTCAATTTCAGTATCACATGTTTTGGACCTTATGATAATAGCTCAGGCTCCAAAAGACTATGAATGTAAAAGTGCTTAATGTGGCTATGTTTATTGGTTGTGGTTTTAAACGTTCGGCTTTTGTTTTCAAAGGTTCAAGTACACCTGTAGTATGTTAATTTTGAACTGTCATAATCCATATAATATTGCTTAGCATATATGTATCAAAAAGAAATAACATCATTTATAAATCAAAAATAACGAGGAAACATTAAACATGTCGAATTATAAACTGTTTATTAAATTTTATGTAAGCAGATTTCAAATCAAAAGTCTTCTGGATTAATATATCGAAGTGCTATAATTGATAATGCTTGGGTAATACTTTCAGATTGCCTTGTGTCTCATTTAACATTTCTCAACATTTAATTGTTTCCGTCTAATATGTAGATCGATAATGCCGAATGACGTACCAACAAATGTGGCATGCGAATTTTTCTGTTAAGCTTCCAAAGAGTATTATAACACTGGTGTAAAAATCATAATTCTTCAGATCATTATTTATAGATGAATGCGTCAATGATATCTGACTGAGATTTTCATTCGAGAATACTATTATCAACGCCGTAAGATGTAAGAGATACGTTCATGCTGCAAAAAAGTAGAAACACCAGAATATGAAGTCTTAGATAAGATGCAATTATCTTGAAATGGTCTCGTGCATACATTCGGAAGAAGCGAAATGTTTTACCCTTAAACAAAACACTTGATTGAGTAGGTCTCCAATGCGGCCATGTATCGGTCAATTGAGAGTAAATCTCGATAGAATGATGTCGATTTGTATATGTCAATATGGCTTCTGTGTAATAATTGCAATGAGCGCGAACCACGATAATATGATGTCGACATTAACACGCCAATACAGTTTATCTTTAATCTGCCCATTAAGCGCAAATTAATATATACTGTTTATGATGCTAACGTACTGTTCTACGTTCAACTGTGTTTTAGAATATTGTCTTCATCTACAAAAGGTATTTGTGAATGGCCAGTGTAAATACGCATTCATGTGTAACTTCAAACATACACAATATCTGCCCGGTTCCATTGTAACTCGCTTTGTTTATACATGTTTATACATGGAATGTCGCTAATCCCAATATAAGATGAAACATATTTCCTTTCTTTAGAAGAACTAAGTATCGCCGAAATTCATTATGTCCTTTGCGGCTACAATGCAACACATTTATTATCACATTGCTCTAATTCACATGGGTTCCAATTTTTCAAAGTTACTAAATCAAACAGGTTTGAAGATTACTGTTGTGACTAGTTTATATAATACGTATTTGATCAAACATGGCGATATTCATAAAAGATGTCCGCTGTTACGTATGCGAATTTAGAAACAGACGTCACATATTAAATGTGACTTTTATGATTATCTTAAACCAGGGGTTTGAAAATAACGAATCGGAGATTATTTTTGTATCACTTCTAGCTGTTCTGCCAAACATAATATCTCGAGTGAGTAAGATTTGATTCGTTGAAGTTTTTACCGGAAATAGCTACAGTAAGACGATGAATGATCATGTCCATGAGGGCGAATGAGAGAAGCGGCAAAATGCTGCAGACGATAATAACATGGATTTCGAATAAAAAACGAAGGCGACGCAGATACCTAACGATGACAAGATTATACTCAGAGGTCACGGGAGTTATCCAAGGACGCATACGAAGTCAAGTATTGAACATGCTCGTGCTGAGTCAACACAGCTCCCTCTGTTTAATATGTTACATGCTGATGAGATTACAGAGGTTTATTTCTATTATCTTCTAATTGTTAATACTCTCAGACTGTTGCAATGGATACTGCAACTACACTTACAATTCTTGCCCTAAAAGTCGACATACAAGTCGAACAGCAAATGTATCATTCAAGGACCACAGTCAACCAAAATACGCATAGAAACAAACAATTAGTTCTGCTCATTTTACTTTGCCACCAAATGCAAAACAGCGTTTTAAATGCATTTATTGACAGATGCTACCACTCATAACTTAACCGTTAGGCCCTTATTGTTTGTATTGTTCGTTTTACGAACCATAAAAAGACGGAGTGTCGTGGGAGGAGGGAACACAATTATTAAGCTGATGTATTTTGTTGTGTGTTTTGTATTTCGTTGGAAAGGAAACGAGAATGAAATGTTGAAGTGTGAGGTTTGGTGCACCCTAGAACCGGTTTAAACCCCCAGTCCGATATTTTTATCTTTCTTTGAAGTAAGCTCGGGAAATTTGTAAAATAAAAATAATATATATTAAATTACTTACGAAAATATCAAATTCATAATGCATAATTTCATTTTATCTTTAAACAAATAATCAAATAATAAAGCCCTTAAATGTATTTCTAAAAGACAAATAACCTACACATTAGAAAGAAAAGTAACGGTCGTACAAAAGATCTGTAGGGATGCCGTATTGTTGTGTGACCTTTCAAAAATAAAATGAAAGGAGGAAGTCGGTCACCCTGTATTCACCACTACGTCTGTTGCATATTAGCCTGTTTATTGAAAATGTAATCTTCTTATTTGATTTGGCTTGTGGTACATAGTGGACCTAACGTGCCATTGTGTTTGATAATATGGTTTACATAAGCCTTTAGATGTTATAAATCTCCGAGTTTCACTTATATATTAATTACAGAATGAACAATGATACAGATTCGTATGGGCTTTTATATAAGGTTTACGTTGAAGGTTAAACCTAATGCCAAAACCAGTTTTCTGTATATATTGAGAGTCATAAATTATATAACTTACACGGGATTAGAGACATGGAAGTTTGAGAGAAAGAAACTATAGATTTATAGATTAGGTTTTATTAGCCGTTCGTTGATTAAGGCACAGACATATTAATAAACAGATAGGAAACTTCCTATCTTAACCAATGAAGTAACCAACATATCACGTGGCACCTTAACTTTTCCTTCTATCTCCTCTCTCAATTATTCACTGATGTTGATGAGAATACATTCAAACGATTCATAGTGAATAGCAAAATGGTATTATAATAATTTATTTTATTTTTAAAGTAAGAAATTGTATAAAAAGATGTTTAAAATTAAAAATGTCATAATTTTTCACTTTTCTCTTAAAAATCAAGGTTTTGACATAGTCAAAGTTTCCGTCAAACTCCTGTTTTGCTTTTAATGTAAGAAAAATACTATTATTGGAAAGAAAATTAAATTTCGGATGGTATTTGGCATGGATGAAACTTGTATCTATAAAACTCTTAATAATATGTGTGTTTAAAGTTGGGAAATAATTTGTGAATTTTTCGCACTGTGCCACGTGAAATTTAGATATTTTCGTAGTGTCCAATCTATTTGTTATTAGGTCTGTAATTAAGGCAGGAACACAGTATAGGGAGTGGTTTTACATATGTTTTAGAAGTTATTGATAATATTGCAGCGAATATGTGTGATTTATTTAATGCCATACTAGACTCGGGATGATTTCCTGAGAAATGGACCAAGGGTGTCATGATAATACTATTTAAGAAGGGCGTATCGGACAATGTTAATATTTACCATGGAGTTACGCTTGTTATTTGTTTTTCAAAAATATTCACCAGTATATTAAATACACGAATCGCCGCGTGGTGTTACGAGAATATTATAATTTTAGATGCACAGTTTGGTTTTCGTACCTGGCGTTCAACAGTTGACGCAATGTGTCTTCTTGCTGTATTTCAGAAATCGTTGGCGAAAATAAACGATTATATTGCTTTTTATTGCACCTCGCACAAAATCCTAAGAATTGCATTGGATTAGAGCGGTCACATGGTGACCCTCTAAAAATCTATAGAGGGTCAGTATATTTCATAGAGGGTCACTAAAACAATATGGACTACAATTCCGATTCAAAGTTTAAATCATTTGCAAATAGTTCTTTAAGGCGTTAGTAACAAACATGATAAGTAAATTAATAATGGTTTTAAGCTGTACCAGTCGTGACGTCAGCGTCATGACGTCAAATTACGCGAACGTCTTAATGACGTAGACGCTCCATTAAAATGGTTAAATATCGGTGTTTGCCTTAAAAAAGGTGCTCGATGCAATAAATCAGTTATTGGGTTTTTACTGACCCCCTACAGAAATATGTGGGGTGTAGGGGGTCAGTAACAAACCCAATAACTAATAATGTCAATCTGAAAAAAGCGTTTGATAGTGTTTATAGAAATGAGTACGGACAACATGTTATTACAACCATCAGGGCGTGTTGTTTTTAAGCGCTTAATCCAAAGAGGTTCCCGGAAAAGTTTTTCTATCTTTGAACAATTGTATATTTTTTCTAAAATACGAAAGCTAGCTGTATTTTCTGTATAACAATGGAAATGTGCATTAATTGGTTTCTGCTTTTCAAGCCTAATATCCCGCAAGAGTCCTTTCTCTCGGTTCTCGTTCTGTCACTCCTACATACACTATCTGTTGACATGTTATACAGTCTATCGCATAGACGAAGTTTTTATATCGGCAATTAGCCGTGTTTACTGTGTGGAAACTCTGTTGACCAGCTGTGTCCTTGATCTCACAGTGTTCTATTTTCGGACAGTATTTGCAAAATTCTCCACAAATTCTCCACATGTACGAGCGTCCGTTTTTAAGAGTTTGTTTGTTTTTCCGTGCACTAGCGTATCACATAAGTTGCGATCTCTACGGAAGGCCACCAACGGGTGTTCTTTAAATATTTCTTTCATTCTGTTCGATTGATGGAGCACACCTATATAATTATGTGCTATTCGATGTATATCTGGAAGTAGTTTCGGGTATGTCATCTCCAAAGGAACCCTTTTCTGTTGTTCTTCTTTCTTTTTGGTATTTAAGTATCTCGGAACTATCTATAACGTCAACTTTCCGCAACTTTGACTCGATAAGCTTGTGACTCGACAAGCTTATCGAGTCATAGTTGCATACAGTTGACATCATAGATAGATCCGAGTTACAAGTTAAACAGAGATATTCACATTGTACCGTCAAATTTGCAATTAATCACCATATTCTCCCAGGTGGTAATTAAAACAAAAACAATGAAAATCACCCTCCTTAAATCATTTTTGTGAATGCTCAGTTATTGTTGAGATACACATGACCAGTACTAAAAAAATAACATTGAGCCCTGCACGTAAATCGTCATAAGCGCAGTGTCCAAGAGACACATCGTTATAGTACATGTGTTCACAAATGAGTTATTAAACCCTTCTTTTTTGTTTAGCAAAATTTAATTATATTCAATTAATCGGATTGCATAATTCACTAACGTTTAAGGAATCCGAATAATTCGTCACCAGGCTCATGTAAAGTTGTAATAAAACAGTCTGCATTGAAACGATAACAAAATTAATTCAAATTTTATGAACAACACTATATTCTGAGATTCATACATGCCTTAGGCTTCAAACTTATTGTTTTCATAAAACAGACAAAGCGTAATAAAACAAGTAATAGAATAGTGAATATCATATTTATACACATGAAGGTGATGTCTAATATGTGCATTCGCAGAGCAGTTGCCTCCATCACACCCAAGAATCGCACAGCCAGCATTTCTTTGAATCTGTTCTTATTTCATAGCACGCCTGCAGTGTAAGTTGCACGCATGTATTGCAGCTCAATTTTAGCGATAAATCTCCGTCTGTTTACAATAATTGTGTCTAGAAGTTCGCAGATGTTCGTCAGATATCTATATCTATGGCTGGGAAATTCACAAGATAAATGTAAAGGTCTGAATATTAAAACAAAATGGTATCCACATGTCTTATACGATTTCCCCCCACATAAATTTCATACGGCAGAAAGGATTTCTCAAACATGCGGAGACCATCGTAACTCAAATTCTGGGAATAGTCGCTTTGGTCAATTGGCTAGCACATGACATTCTTCGATATATTGGAAAAAGGTTTGAATACAAAAACAATCATGCACAATGTTGAAAAGTGTCCAATGCTAGTATTATAATCGCTCGCCTGCATTAACCGACATCCTCCGCCTTAAACTCTCGGTATTGCCAAAGCAATGCAGTCGATGCTACACCCGGGTGTGTCCATCAACGTAACTACCTTATCATTAACGTAGTAACTTAGAAACGATTTGCTCTTTGCAAAGTAAATGGGACGATATAAAAGTAGGCAATGCATGCATTGAATTTTAGTTTGTATCGTATCGTACCGTATCGTAGTAGTTTAGTTTAGTGCTATGCTTTTAGTGTAGTGTAGTGTAGTGTAGTGTAGTGTAGTGTAGTGTAGTGTAGTGTAATATACTAGCCGTTATCATAATGATGCACATGAAGTTGTGTATTATAATTCTGTACATTCCAAGTGCAATATCATCCATGAACGTAACGACCTCATCATTAAATAACGTAGAATACTGAACGATTTGATCAGTAAAAAGTAAACGGACGATATAAAAGGATGCAATACATGTATTGAATTGGAATGTTTTATCGTATAGTATGGTATGGTATCGCATTGTATCGATTCGTAGTGTAGTGTAGCGTAGTGTAGCGTAGCGTGGCCTAGCATGGCTTATCGTGGCGTACCGTGGCCTGGCGATGCGTGGCGAGGCGAGGCGTGGCATTGCGTGGCGTGGCGTGGCGTGACGTGGCCAAGCGTGGCGAGGCGTGGCTTGGCATGGCGTTGCGTGGCGTAGCGTAGTGTTGTGTAGTGTAGTGCAGTGCAGTGCAGTGTAGCGTAGTGCGTTATGTAATAGTGCGTTTTATCCTCTCATTCACAATAACATATGATTAAAGGAGTGAAGAGGTAACTTGCTAGGTTTACAGTTACTATACACTATTCTGGCTGACACTGTCTTCTGAGATTTAAACATACACGAACAAACACATACTAAAGTGTTTATAATTATGTCAGAAATAAAGTTTCATTGCAAACAAATGCTTCTAGCAGAATTTCTTATATCCAGTTTTACTTTGCAAATATGTTTCACTCAGATATGGCGCACTCAGATAATAAAATAACATCATTTGTTTTTATAGGGAATCGATTTTAATTAACTACATTGGGAATTGTATAAAGAAACCATGATCAATCTGGGAATCACCCGATTTTGATTTTTTTTTGTCTTTTTGCACTAGTGACGGAGCAACTAAAAACTATTGTTGAATTGATATTAACGATGCAAGCATAATTGCAAATATTATTCTTCTTGTTGGTAGGATCGTGAGTATTAGCATGAAGTTAGAACCAAGCTAATACACCGCGACTATTACATTGGAATCGGAACCAGGCGAGTTCACCACGATTATTAACATGATACCGGAACCAGTCGAATCCACTCTGATGATCAAATAGAGGTAATCCACTATGGATTTTAAAATGTGTGCCATAATAGCGTTGCAGCATGACTACTTTTAATTACATGTTTATCATTGATTACGAAGCAGACTACACAGCTATTACAAATCACTCTCCGTGACACAAATTACAGCGTTAATGACGTCTTGATGAGGGAGAAAACCGGACAACCCATGGAACATTGCGACCACTGTGTTCTGTCATTTAGAACGCTCAAACTGGAATCGAACTCGGGTTGCTGTTGTTAGAAGCGAATGTGCCGCCATCTGCTTTACCGGGACACCCTGTTACATGTGTAACATTGGAATCGTGTAGTTCTTACATTGCCTATTAACGGTCCCAATGTGGTAACCCTGTCTTCTCTACTCGGTGTATTGTGTATTGTCCTGTCCATTAACTATTTAATATGCCATTGGATTTAGTTTGTGGTACAATGCGGAACTACGTTGCCATTGCGTTTGGATATTTTGGTTTCTATAGGCTCAGTTTTCTCATCTTTGACCCAGTTATTGATATACAATGTGATACTTAAAATATGTTCGCATGGAGTATTATGAATTTTATTTAGATGTATAATGTATGTATAATGTATGCCTACTTACATGACTTAAGAAAGTAACATCAAAAGTAAACTATGTATCCCTTGATGGTTTTTTAAACAATGGCAGAATTTGCGAGTGGTTTAATGTCAAACATTAAATTTGTTTAACAAAATGCTTTTGTGTACGAAATCAGATTTTTTTATTAGTATTATATGTGGGATATGTCTGATACTTTAAAAATGCACCCTTACCTGGCATTTTTAAAAGCTTAACACTATTATTATCTTACAATATCGCTATTCATGCTTTTAAGCTGTGTCCCTAAAATGTCGTGCTGAACATATTTTGTTTAGAATACACATAATGGTAATTACCACAATGAGAGTATCGTGTAGTGTGGATAGTCTCCCATTACCACAATGAAAGTATCGTGTAGTGTGGGTTGTCTACCATTACCACAATGAGAGTATCGTGTAGTGTTGGTTGTCTCCCATTACCACAATGAGAGTATCTTGTAGTGTGGGTTGTCTCCCGTTACCACAATGAGAGTATCGTGTAGTGTGGGTTGTCTCCCATTACCACAATGAGAGTATCGTGTAGTGTGGGTTGTCTCCCATTTACGATACTTACTTCATTAAGAACAATTTCACTTCAACTTCATTTTTTTATTTTGATTTGTAAAATAATTATTCGTAGTTCTGAAATATGTATTTAAATTAATGTTGAAGAAAGGAACATAACAACATAACATCCGGGTGCCTTCTAACGATTTATTATGAAAGTTGGTCAATTAATGATATACGTGTTATTATCTTTTATTTTTAAAAATAAATCAGTTAGTGTTTGACTCAGTCTGTTGCGAACGGAGACAAATGGCCCTATATAAATAACAGCGCACAAATACAATGACAATCACGAACTAAATATAATGAGTTTAACATTCAATAAACAGGACTAAAGGTCATCAATATCATTTTGGGCTCACACTCAACCTTCAAACTCAAGCTTAAAGCTACAGAGTCCCTATATCAATCGATTTCTTCTTTGTAGGCGTGTCTTTATTTGTAACTTCATGTTCACCAGCTCATGTCGAAATCGGGTATTTAAGCGAGCAAATATAGCGAAGGAAATCATTTACTGTATATACATCGACCAGTGCGCATCGTACCTATACACAGGTAACAGTAATTTTTACAAAAAAAAAAAGTTAGCTCCTTTCGGGGCTCGAACTCACGATCTTCTGATTTCAAGTCCTGGCTCTATCCACTGAACAACAACTATACTTGAGAAAATAGTGTACTAACTACCATATGTTATGAGGCAAAATAACTTAACATATTTGAACGCAACTAATGATGGATCAATAAATGTGCAGTCCATATTGTCGCACGTGTAAATTAACATTGCCTGGTGTAATACTGTATCTTATCAATATGAAACTAATACTTCGCCTCAAATCAACCACATCTCGACTTGTTATTTAGCGCTTGATGAGTTTGTGTGCGCGCTCTTGTTATTACGTAATGCCTATTTAGTGTTAAAAATGCTACAAAATACCAATAAATAGCAGTGGCCCAGAGGTTCAGCGTACATCTTTCAAAACTAACAAGTGCAAGGCTGTGGTTCAAATCCCGTTCCGGGTAACTATTTTGTTATCACATGTATTCTGGAGCCGTATATTTATCGATGTTACCTGTACGGAGGCTAAATAAAAATGTGAAATTTTACGTATCGATTTCTCCTTATATACCGACTTTTAGGGTGTTTGTCGATTTGAAACTACTTCACACGTGACTCATTCATATTCATGAGTTATTACCAGTAAAAATAGGGACTGTACAGCTTTAAACTCTGGACTTGGAACTCAGGCTCAATTTCTCGGTGTAAAATACAGACTCAGAATTTTTTGATTTTTTTTTAGAGCGTTGTTTTCAGTCGTTTTGAAGAAAATATGTAATATTTAATTTCTAAGGTAATTTGTATCTCTACAGTTGATTGTTCTTTACCTATGTTAAAAATAAATGCATGCTCTGATAGCTTCAGAGTTATATTTTTGATAAGCTGAGTGTATTTGTCTGTGTTAAAAAGACCTGAATTGGAGGGCAGTTTCACAACATATGAAAAATAATTCTGGTGGCAGTAGCGACAATAAGGGTTTTGTATGCAGATAATGCTGTGTTGAAAGAAGCCGCTGATTAATCCTTGTTTGAAACCATTGTAGTATTGTGCTAGTAGTTATTTTGAAAGGGGATGAATACATGTTTTTCCATGCTTCTGTATTAATATCATAAAGCTGTTCCCATTTAGCTTTTAATGTTGAACTTTCATTATTTCAGTACATATCAGTGCAACCTTTCTTGTTTTGATGAGTGGTTTAATATTGGGGTTTCTATTTTTTAATTGTAAACTTTGTAACCTTTTCTTAAATGTTTTAATGGCAGCTACTTTAGAAAAAATATTTTAATACCAGTATTTTTTTCAAGCTCAGTTAAAGAGTAAAAATCACCATTTTCTTTGATAAGGTAATTTATAAACCTGATGCCATTCCTATACCATTTTTATTAAAGAAATGCTTACAGCCAATCAGAATATTATTATTATAGAATAATGGGATTGACCCAAATTCTTCTGGTGAGTTAGGCATACTATACTCAATAAGTTTAGCATATGAAATTAGCACATCAATCCAGAAACTGTTTTTCATTTTTTTTTTATTAATGTTTCACAGTAATCTTTACCGAAAGATGTTAATTTTTTAATGTCTATTAGGTTTTCAACAACCTGCTTCCAAGTCCCCTCATTAGTTAGGAGTCTTCTTAACCAGGTTGATTTAAGACTAAGTATGAAAGCTTTCAGATTTATCATTTTGAGACCGCCCTCAGAATATTGTTTAACTATAACTGTTTTTTTAATTTGTGCAGGCCCCTCCCATAACAAATCGTTATTATTTTTTTTCTGATTATGTTTTCATTTGGGTTTAAAAGAGATATAAATATATAATTTAAAATAGGAAGTAACAGTGTTTTAATAACCGTCATTTTACCAAGTGGTTTTAAATATCTTCGCTTTCATATCTCTACTGTATTATGGACTTTTAAAATCTTTTCATTATAATAGTTTAATTCTATCATGATTTTACCTAAGTTGACATTAAAATGTATTCCTAGTAGCTTAAAATTATCTTTTCCCCAGGTAAGTTTCCATTTTGTTTTGATTGTATCTGAACTGTATTTCTTCTTCCCTATCCATACCACTTGTGTCTTGTCGAAATTTAAGTTTAACCCAGAATATTTAAAATATTTATGTAGGTCTAATAGTGTTTCATTCAGGGATGTATCAGATCCATCCAAAAGGACAGATGTGTCGTCTGCATATTGCGAACGTTATAATTTCTACATTCTCT
Organism: Cyrtodaria siliqua; assembly: GCA_037043455.1. NCBI lineage: Eukaryota > Metazoa > Mollusca > Bivalvia > Adapedonta > Hiatellidae > Cyrtodaria > Cyrtodaria siliqua. Next base: position 166,127 of record JAWPHD010000085.1, on the reverse strand, counting down.
ATAGTAATACCTTTAATCTTTTTATTATTCCTTATCATAATCGCCAGTATTTCAGCAAACAAAATACAAATATAAGGTGATAAGGGGTCCCCCTGACGGCAGCCACTTCCGATGTTGAAAAACGATGACAGGTTTCCCCCTTGACTAACAGCCAATTTGGCATTTTTATATAAAACATTTATCCATGATATAAAACGTTCTCCAAAGTCAAAAAAAATAAGTATTTTAAATATAAAGGCCCATGATAGAGAGTCGAAAGCTTTTTCAAAGTCTATGAAGACAATTAAGCCCGACAGATTATTTACTTCTGCGTATTGCATAACATCATATATAAGTCTGGTATTTTCTCCTAAGTATCTTCCTCAGATAAACCCTGACTGATCTTTATTCATCAGCTTAATAAGTGTTAATTTAATTCTATTTGCAATAGATCCGAAGGCAATTTTATATGTACAATTAAGAAGGGAGATTGCAGACTCAGATTTGTGATGAATTAACTAAAAAAAGAAATATAAAAAGATCGGACAGGGAAAGTAGCATTCAAGGAGGACAGTCAACCACAAAACACAAAAACAAACACGAAAACAGACAAATAAGAAGGCAAAAGCAATAATAAATGCAAACGACATCACAAACACAAAAGGGTTGACAATAGGGCTACCGCCTTGGAACGGTCAGCGGCAAAGTAGGCCACTGGGGGTTTAAACCGCTTCTAGGGTGCACCAAACCTCACACTTACCCTACTGTCATCCCATTAAAACAGGACAGTGTAAATAAAGAAATCCCCGCCATGATCTAATCTCTAACCAACAAGGCAGCATCAATAGGCAATATAAGTAAAACACAAATATGCTCGTGTAAATATAATAATACAAAAAACAATAGCCTAGAAAGCCACAATGAAGGTACTCAGTGACTTGGCAGAAGCCAGAGCAGGAAGAGAATAAACCATTAAGGGCACGACAAGAAAGATCATAGACAAACATCAAACGCCATCGTCCCAATGGGCTTTTGGTAGGCGTCATCATAAGGTCCACAGTCTGTCCGGTCATAGTACAATTAAAGAGGAAAGCATAGTGGCGAACTGTAAAAGGTTCCACCACCAAGTTAATTTTTTTGAGTCTGAATTCGAATCTTAGATTTTAGTCTGATTGTTAAACACAAACATACTGAAGAATTTTAGTGCAGGACAAATTAAAACATAAATAGTAGCGACGACAGGGTTTACGAATTGGAACGGTCATAAGGTAATACGACCTTCTAGGGTTTATTTTATGTCTCAATTCAAACAAATGCTTTTGAAACATACATATGTGCAAGTCCTGACTTGTGTATCCTTGTTGTATTTTGTAAAGGTTTATAAAAGTACAATACTACTACTACTAATAATAATAAAAACTTTATTTCAAGAAGGTAACATATTAAGACAGAGAATTTACAAAAAAAATACAAGTCTTGTTTGCAATATGGCTATCTATAAAACTACAAAATGTAACAATAAATGCATATAGTGAAAGATAACACAGTACATGCATCAGTATATAACTTCAACCAGACAGACACATTTACTATACTTGTAAGTTAAGGTTACGAAATACAATGGAGTTTCATTCTTTCATTAAAAGAACGGATTTGTATTTAATCTTAAAATTAATGTAATTAAAGAATGTATATCACGTATGTCAACGGGAATCATGTTCCAAACTACCATTCCTGAATAGGTTCTAGGTTTTAACAATTAGTATATCCTGCCTAGCAGCAGATCTTAAGTTATAATTTGAATTTGTAGAGAAGGTTATTCAATTAGTTATGTAATCCGGAGTTAAATTGTTAAGTGATTTATAAATATTAACTCCTGTGTGATAATCACATCTGCATTGAAAGGTAAGCCACTGGAGTTTCTTAAACATTCGTTTAGAGACTGTTTCTATACGTTTCACGAGAGTGATTCGTGGGGCCTTCTTTTGGATTTTAAGTATTCTATTAATAGATAATGTATTTGTTTGGCTCCATGTTATACAAACATAATCAAAAGTAGACATAATATACGAGTTATAGAAAAGTTTCTTCATGTAAAAAGGTTAGGTAGTAAGCAATCCTTTTCAATAGATTAATTTTTGACACAAGTTTATTGCATGTTTAAGTTATATGAACTTTCTACGATAATGATTCATCAATGTGCGTAGTACATTTTGTACTTGGCCATTTTTTACAATGCTATTTTCAGTGCGAACATAAAAAACAAAAGTGTTCCAACTTACGCCAGCTTAACTATGCATGCTAGAATTATACTTATATCAATCAATGTTCTCCAATCAAAAACGTGATGACTGTGATTCGATTCCAAAGTATGGGTCATTATTTCGGCTAAATGAGACACAGATTTATAAATAATGGGTTGATGTGAACACTGATGGCGTGCCATTGAATAGCTACTTGAGACATAATGTCGTCTATGAGATTGGAAAGCTATTCTGCTTATGCTTATTACATCTAGGATATAGACTGTAAGTCATCAAAAATGAACGCTTATTTCATCAGAAATGTACGCCCTTGCTGACAGGTCTTTCACTTGCAATACGGTAAGCCTTGTTACACAAATACAATATATCTCATAAACAATTTACGAAAAACGAGGATATACTTAACGACGATGCCGTCTAATGTATAGCCACATTGACAATGCATATGTATCATGTATAATGGTTAAACATTACATTATAGTTACATAAACTGTAGGTGAATAATTTTACATAACACTCTGTTTAGTATGTTTATACTTGTATTTAGTCCACAACGTATAACCGGCAATTGTAACGTCGGGTTTGGTTACAAATCGGTTCATTTGATTCATATTACAAACAAAATGTCCAGATATGTATGCAGAAAACTTGACGGGTTATCTAAGTAAACTTAATAAGTCAACCTTATTGACATAGTCTGCATGCATATCTGAACATCTTAACATACTAATTGTTTTTAATAGCCGTCAATATACATAGCATCAATATACCTAGTTATTAGAAAGCAGAATTACCTACCGTTTCATCCTTGTTTCAATATAGCAACCGATTTGAAACCATGTCCGAGGTTACGATTGCCGGTGCAAATCTATAACATAATGAAGCATTACACGTTAGTATATGTGTTTTAATACTTTTTCTGTGATATTCTTTCCAATACATGAGTTAATTATCATATTTACAATTATTCCAAATATGGCAATTTAAATCTATTTAATCATAGTTATCATAACGGCGGCTTCTATTTCCGTTTCAAAAGAACCTTCAAATGGCCATATCGTGTTTGTTTTTATCCGATTTGAAACTTATTTCAATTTGTTATAGAACTCTCTGTAGTAAAGCTTAATATGTGTCTACATTATGTTTAGAGTATTACAACAGCTTCATCTTTAAATGAGATATAAAAAATGGCGTTTTTGCATACACTACTAAATAGGGTATTTTTATATCGGTTTTTAAAAGATATAAATACAAATAACTAAATAAATGAACAATAAATTGAAGTCGAACAATGATAGTCAAGTTTTTATTTGGTTGTTTTTGAGAAACACGACGCCATTTCCATTACCAGGAATAAGTAGAATACTTTGAATCCTGCAAACATTACACAATTAACCATTAATTGTATCATGGTCCGTGACATTTCCTTTGATAAATGCAGAGCATTAAATCGTTTAATTTAGGGTAACTAAAGGTGCGTGGCTATACCGTACTACAACTACCCGATATTGGAATTTAGAGTACGGTCACTATGACGTCACAGTGTTACTAAGTACACCATGCTACAAAAAAAATAGAGTCTGTCTCAGCTCGTTGGTTATTTAAACATCTCGATGGGCTACGCCAATCTCGGTGTTTAAATAAGTCAACTCGCTGAGACCAGACTCTATCTATTACATATCGCGCAAACAAAGACATCGGCGTGTTATATACAGCAGTATTATTGAAAGCGACAAATGATAACTTAGCTTATAGCGTGTTAACTGTCAGTTCCCATTAACAACGCCTACATGGACAGTTCTACTGTTACAGAACTATTTCTTATTTGTCGTATTTGGGAAGAGTGTGTACATAATTCACAGTTAGGCATAGAAGTTCAAGCGTATATATGTTACTCAAATAATGCGCGTGTATGTTACATTATTAAATGTATTAACATATAGAAACAAAACTGCGTTTCATTATGTGCGTGTTGGTAAATAAATTTCGATATCACTAACTTTCAAAGAAAAGTACTTAAAAGCGGATAAGCAATTTACAAAAGTGTATTTTTGCCCGAACAAAAAAAATCAACTAGATTTAATGTAAATCTTCTTCCTCTTGCATAGCTTTTTCCATCGTACATTGTGATGTCAATGACGGAGAGTTGGCAAATAAGATAATAAAAAAAAATAACATCTAATTTTAAAAGTCGTTCAGTATATACAATTACATGTATCTGGACTAATCGGTCAATGATCATTTCATAGTAATAAAGCAATATGCTTTTTACTATTTTCATTGAAAAAGTAGTGTTACTAAATGGGTACTAAGTGGATTACCTTAGTAGAATTGATAGGAATTCAGATGAGAAACATATTATGATATATTTTGAACGTCACAACAAGTTTAATAAATACTATTAAATAGTGTGAGATTTTCCTGACATCACAAAGCGCCAAAATTGTATTGTATATTTCTTAATGTTACTGTCTATATATATATATATATCGTAGTCGTACAATGACTTTAGACTGTGGACCCTATGATAACGTCTACGTAAAGTCCAAAAGGACGGTGACGTTTGATGTTTGTCTGTAATCTTTTCTTGTCATGCCCTCAGTGATTTATTCTCTTGTGGCTCTGGCTTCTGCCAAGTCATTGAGTACCTTCTATGTGTCTTTCTAGGATATTGTTTGTTGGTATTTACATATACACGAGCACCTTTGTGTTTTACTTAATATACTGCCTGTTAATGCTACCTTGTTGGTTAAACAATAGTTTAAGGCAGGGATTTCTTTATTTACACTGTCCAGTTTTATTGGGATGACAGTAGGGTAAATGTGAGGTTTGGTGCACCCTAGAACCCCGTTTAAACCCCCCAGCGGCCTTTTTTGCCACTGACCGTTCTTAGGCGGTAGCCTTTTTGTGTTTGTGTTTACTGCGTTATGTGATAGCTGCATTTCCTGTTCGACTCTTATACTTATATTTTTTTCATATGATGACGTCGTCGTTTTATTTGATCTTCTACATTCAACACCAAACAACGAAGCTATCTAGTCAATTATCGGAAGTCGGTATTGGTTATGAACATCGACTTGCACACTCAGCTAACCGGAATAGATCAAGCGGTGATCTGGTTTTTAATTGCATCTAGTGTATTATGAAAACTATTTACGTCAGGATTGAAGTACGTACATTCTAACATCGCAAATTATGTGAGCAGACTTATCAGAACGTGCGCCTACGCCATTTTATAATCGCATGACCATTTGTATATATATTTGGAGTATTGGGTTGTTCATTGCTTTGCGCGATGGAGAAAACAAATCGATTATATGACCTACTTGTGTGAATAGGCTTATTTGAAAGTCATATATTATATGAAATAAAAACATTTACTAGCATACTTCATACTTCATGCCATTTTCCGGAAGCTGGACAGCGACACAATTATAGAATGAAATGAAGCATTTTCCCCCAGATGCACATCGCGCGTGCCATACAGGCAGCTTGATGGAAACTTTATTACGGTGTCAGGGCGACGATAATAGACCTCGAACAATACTTTCACCGAAGTTTTCCTTGTGCCATTACTTCAATATAAACTGCAAATTACCTTTACAAACGCAGCCTATGAGTAACTTTCACTGAGAACGTTAAACTGTTTTACAAGCACCCATTTCACGAAGGTTCGTGTTTATTTAAATCTTTAAATACCGATTTATTAATAACAAAACGTGTGCAAAATAAAACAACGCAATCGTACGAAATAATTAAAGAAAACGAAACTTGGCATCACCACCCTTTCTGTTGTTTTTTGTCTCTTTCAATTTATTGTCAAGTCCTTGTTTGCAGTACAGTGTGGACCTAAGATGCCATTGCGCTCGAACGCTGTGGTTTCTATAGGACACTATATATCATTTTGGCATGCAAGTAGAAAGCACAGTGAGAAACAGCAGTGATTGTCTCCCTTGATAACACTCGATAAACAAACAAACGGGGACAACCGTTCAGTTCACCTCCGTTTTCAATGTGTCTTCGGTATATCAAAACTAGTTTGCACCGTTGTGGTCTTTAGTTCGAATCTCACTGGCGCAATGTGGGAAATGGGTTAGTGACACGCGGAAGAACGGTAGTTCTGCTCAGTTGTCTGAGTTCCTCTAAAATGGATGATGGCTTCCTACACCAATTTAACTGACCGCCATACATAATATAAAATGATGCTGCAAAAAGTGACGTTAAACTCCGTGTATTTGAACATAAGAGTATTATCGATTTTAATGAACTCAATGGTATGTATATGTTGTTGTTTTTTATAAATATATGTATTTTTCATCAACATGTCTTGATATAATTTTAATGTACAATGTCAATATCAATAACAAACATATATTTTAGACATTTCGATAACTTCTCACGCTACGAAATTCTACGAATATAAAGATGCTTCATGTTGCTATGTTCACTGTTATGGTTGTAAACGTTCAAAGGTCCCAGGTACACCTATAGTATGATAGTTGTGTACTGTCATCAAGTACACCTATAGTATGATAGTTGTGTACTGTCATCAAGTACACCTACAGTATGATAGCTGTGTACTGTCATCAAGTAAACCTATAGTATGATAGTTGTGTACTGTCATCAAGTAAACCTACAGGATGATAGTTGTGTACTGTCATCAAGTAAACCTACAGTATGATAGTTGTGTACTGTCATCAAGTAAACCTACAGTATGATATTTGTGTAATGTCATCAAGTAAACCTACAGTATGATAGTTGTGTACTGTCATCAAATAAACCTACAGTATGATAGTTGTGTACTGTCATCAAGTAAACCTATAGTATGATAGTTGTGTAATGTCATCAAGTAAACCTACAGTATGATAGTTGTGTAATGTCATCAAGTAAACCTATAGTATGATAGTTGTGTACTGTCATCAAGTAAACCTACAGTATGATAGTTGTGTACTGTCATCAAGTAAACCTACAGTATGATAGTTGTGTACTGTCATCAAGTAAACCTACAGTATGATAGTTGTGTACTGTCATCAAGTAAACCTACAGTATGATAGTTGTGTAATGTCATCAAGTAAACCTACAGTATGATAGTTGTGTACTGTCATCAAGTAAACCTATAGTATGATAGTTGTGTACTGTCATCAAGTAAACCTACAGTATGATAGTTGTGTAATGTCATCAAGTAAACCTACAGTATGATAGTTGTGTACTGTCATCAAGTAAACCTATAGTATGATAGTTGTGTACTGTCATCAAGTAAACCTATAGTATGATAGTTGTGTAATGTCATCAAGTAAACATATAGTATGATAGTTGTGTACTGTCACCAAGTAAACATATAGTATGACAGTTGTGTACTGTCATCAAGTAAACCTACAGTATGATAGTTGTGTAATGTCATCAAGTAAACCTACAGTATGATAGTTGTGTACTGTCACCAAGTAAACCTACAGTATGATAGTTGTGTACTGTCATCAAGTAAACCTACAGTATGATAGTTGTGTACTGTCACCAAGTAAACCTACAGTATGATAGTTGTGTACTGTCATCAAGTAAACCTATAGTATGATAGTTGTGTACTGTCATCAAGTAAACCTACAGTATGATAGTTGTGTACTGTCACCAAGTAAACCTACAGTATGATAGTTGTGTACTGTCATCAAGTAAACCTACAGTATGATAGCTGTGTACTGTCATCAAGTAAACCTACAGTATGATAGTTGTGTACTGTCATCAAGTAAACCTACAGTATGATAGTTGTGTACTGTCATCAAGTAAACCTCCAGTATGATAGTTGTGTACTGTCATCAAGTAAACCTACAGTATGATAGTTGTGTACTGTCATCAAGTAAACCTACAGTATGATAGTTGTGTACTGTCATCAAGTAAACCTACAGTATGATAGTTGTGTACTGTCACCAAGTAAACATATAGTATGATAGTTGTGTACTGTCATCAAGTAAACCTACAGTATGATAGCTGTGTACTGTCATCAAGTTAACCTACAGTATGATAGCTGTGTACTGTCATCAAGTAAACCTACAGTATGATAGTTGTGTACTGTCATCAAGTAACCCTACAGTATGATAGTTGTGTACTGTCATCAAGTAAACCTACAGTATGATAGTTGTGTACTGTCATCAAGTAAACCTACAGTATGATAGTTGTGTACTGTCATCAAGTAAACCTACAGTATGATAGTTGTGTACTGTCATCAAGTAAACCTACAGTATGATAGTTGTGTACTGTCATCAAGTAAACCTACAGTATGATAGTTGTGTACTGTCATCAAGTAAACCTACAGTATGATAGTTGTGTACCGTCATCAAGTAAACCTACAGTATGATAGTTGTGTAATGTCATCAAGTAAACCTACAGTATGATAGTTGTGTACTGTCATCAAGTAAACCTACAGTATGATAGTTGTGTACTGTCATCAAGTTAACCTATAGTATGATAGCTGTGTACTGTCATCAAGTAAACCTACTGTATGATACTTGTGTACTGTCATCAAGTAAACCTATAGTATGATAGTTGTGTACTGTCACCAAGTAAACATGTAGTATGATAGTTGTGTACTGTCATCAAGTAAACCTACAGTATGATAGTTGTGTACTGTCATCAAGTTAACCTATAGTATGATAGCTGTGTACTGTCATCAAGTAAACCTACTGTATGATACTTGTGTACTGTCATCAAGTAAACCTACAGTACGATAGTTGTGTAGTGTCATCAAGTAAACCTACAGTACGATAGTTGTGTACTGTCATCAAGTAAACCTATAGTATGATAGTTGTGTACTGTCATCAAGTAAACCTACAGTATGATAGTTGTGTACTGTCATCAAGTAAACCTATAGTATGATAGTTGTGTACTGTCATCAAGTACACCTATAGTATGATAGTTGTGTACTGTCATCAAGTAAACCTATAGTATGATAGTTGTGTACTGTCATCAAGTAAACCTATAGTATGATAGTTGTGTACTGTCATCAAGTAAACCTACAGTATGATAGTTGTGTACTGTCATCAAGTAAACCTACAGTATGATAGTTGTGTACTGTCATCAAGTAAACCTATAGTATGATAGTTGTGTACTGTCATCAAGTAAACCTACAGTATGATAGTTGTGTACTGTCATCAAGTTAACCTATAGTATGATAGCTGTGTACTGTCATCAAGTAAACCTACAGTATGATAGTTGTGTACTGTCATCAAGTAAACCTATAGTATGATAGTTGTGTACTGTCATCAAGTAAACCTATAGTATGATAGTTGTGTACTGTCATCAAGTAAACCTATAGTATGATAGTTGTGTACTGTCATCAAGTAAACCTATAGTATGATAGTTGTGTACTGTCATCAAGTAAACCTATAGTATGATAGTTGTGTACTGTCATCAAGTAAACCTATAGTATGATAGTTGTGTACTGTCATCAAGTACACCTATAGTATGATAGTTGTGTACTGTCATCAAGTAAACCTATAGTATGATAGCTGTGTACTGTCATCAAGTTAACCTACAGTATGATAGTTGTGTACTGTCATCAAGTACACCTATAGTATGATAGCTGTGTACTGTCATCAAGTAAACCTACAGTATGATAGTTGTGTACTGTCATCAAGTAAACCTACAGTATGATAGCTGTGTACTGTCATCAAGTAAACCTACAGTATGATAGTTGTGTACTGTCATCAAGTAAACCTACAGTATGATAGTTGTGTACTGTCATCAAACATATGTTTTGCATATATGTATTTGAAGAAAACATCATCAAAAGAATAATGAGGAAACATTGAACATTCCAAATTATTTCCTTTTATTAAATTATATGCAAGTAGATTTAAAGTCAAAATGATACTCGATTAATAGATCAAAGTGCTATAATTGCTAATGCTTGGCTTATTCTTTAAGATTGCTATGTGTCTCTTATAATATTCCTCAACATTTAAATGTCTCTGTCTAATATGTAGATCGATAATGCAGATTGACGTACCATCAAATGTGACAGACGCAATTTTCCGTTAGGCTTGGAATATGGTAGCACCGGAGTAAAAAGCATAATTGCTTCTTTACTTAATTGGTTGAATACGTCATTTAGCAAATCTGACTCTGAGAATTTAAGTCGAGAATGCTGTTATAAACGCCTCAAGGTGTAAGAGATACATTCATCCTGAAAAATCAGAAACACCAGAACATGAAGTCTTCGATACGAAGCAATTATCCCAAAATGGTCATGTGTATATTTTGAAATTAATCCCAGGTTTTAATGTAAACGTAGATATAAAAGGTAGTATTCAAAGAAGAGAGTTAACCATAAACAAACACAGAAACAAAGAACAACTTTAAAGATGAATAACAGGCAAGATAATACATAACAAACACAAAAGGGTTGACAACAGGGCTACCACCTTGGAACGGTCAGCGGCAAAAAGGCCGCTGGGAGTTTAAACCAGGTTCTAGGCTCAGCGAACCTCAAGGCCGCTGGGAGTTTAAACCAGGTTCTAGGCTCAGCGAACCTCACTCTTATCTTATTGTCATCCCAGTAAAGGGGACAGAATAAATAAACATATTCCCGCCAGGTAATAATCTCTAACAAACAAGTCTTCATTAATAGGTAATATAAGTAAAACACATAAATGATTATTTATATATAATATAAAAACCAAAAGCATAGAAAGCCACATAGTAAGTACTCAATGACTTGGCAGAAGCCAGAGGAACAAGAGAACAAACCGTTAAGTACGACAGGACAAGATAAGATTTAAGTGAAACATCAAACAATACCTTCCTATAAGGATTTAAGCAGACATCACCACAATATGTCCGGTCATCGCACAATGAAAGAGAAAGCACTAAACATGCAGTAAGTTGCAAAATGATAGTGTCATACCTTTTTTGATAAACGTTTAACACGTTTAATAAAGATTGTATGAACGTAATTATGATCAAGTATTCTTACGAAGTTTGTAAATCACATCACCAAAGAAGTCAGGTTGTGATAGTCATTGTCGCAGAATAGTACTTAAATTACTTTTATATTTTTATAAAGCGAAATACATAATTGAAAAGGTCTCCAATGCGGACATGTAATGTAAGCAGATGACACAACAAAATATGTTATAAATGCTTCTACATATTCTTATATTTTAAAGCATTTATAAACTATATTGTATACACTAATGAACTTTATGTTCCAAGGCGGTAGCCCTTTTGTTAACCCTTTTGTGTTTGTGATGTCGTTTGATTTTATTATTACTTTTGCCTTCTTGTTTGTCTGTTTGCATGTTTGTTTCTGTGTTTTGTGGTTGACTGAATGCTACTTTCAATGTCCGATGTTTTATATTTCTTTCTCTTGCTGATTATATTTTTAGTTTTCCTACATAACGCCACGGAACTGAACTCAGCAGCAACAACACGTATTTTGTTTAGTAATTTCCAAAATTCACAAATGGAACCTCACAACAAGGAATAACATACTACATTAATGATAATCGCAATTTAATATGGGACTATTCATGTAATTAAATGTAAACAATCATGTAAATAAATGTAAATAATCATGTAAATAAATGTAAATATTCATGTAAATAAATGCAGTAAATTGGATCATTCGGGGGAAAGGAACAGAAACAAGAGACGAAAGTAGCAGTCTTGGTTTTATTCAGTCTTTCATGACAAGGTGCTACACCTCTCATGCATCATCACAACTGATCAACCTTCAGTATACATTAAATCTTCGATGATCCCAGCGGATAATTAGAGTACTAACTTAAGTTTTCACAAAAACTGCAGAAACATTATGAAGGTATATGGATTGATTAAAACTAAACTCTCTTCCAGGTCAAAGCTAGTCCTTTTTATGGTAACGTCACGGAAAAGTATGCTTTAAATACATTAGTATGAAGACAATATTGTTTATTTCGTTTGTCATAGTTTGGTTTAGTTTAGCAGACACATTTTAATATTACTCCATTTTAACCTCTAGTATGTAGATCGATACCGACTGACATACGCAGTTTGACATATTCCTGCGAAAATAGCGTAAATAAAAACAAATAAATGACACGATGCAATAGTCTTACTTTGACCCCTCGAAATGACAGTTCACCTTGGAATATTATACTATTAATGTGACCATTATCATTGCCTGGTACATGTAATATAATGGGTGTTGGTGCAGGCGTCAATGATATATGACTCGAAGCTAATTAAGTTGATAATAGTGCTTTCAGCTGTAAGAGATGCATACATCCTGCAAAATAAAAACAACCGAAAATGCAAGTGTTCATACCTTGTATTCATTTCCAAATGTTCGTGTGTACTTGGGGAAATCAAATGTGCTCATTGTAAAATGAAATGATAATTACCCAATGTTTTTTTTTTCATGGTCGTGCCCTATGTTAGTCTTCGCTTTGGCTGCAATTGCTGTGGTTATTCAGTATAGTTCTGGATACTCCTGAGGTGTTTCTAATTATGTATTTGTATATTCACAACAACATTTAAGTGTGTTGTTTGCTCATTTCTCTGGATGTGAGCTTTAGTGTTAGAGATTTGCTTACGATGGGATGTACTTTTATTTACACCGTTTTGTGTCAATTTGGTCGTTGAAGACAGGATAATAACGGGGCTGTGTACACATCAAAATCGACTTAACCTAACATATTGTCTACTGACCTTTCCAGTTCGGTAACCTCGTCTTCACCACTTGTTATGTTACATATTGTCCTTTGCATTGGTATTTTAAATATGCGCATATTTCAAATTATTACAAACATATTTAATAGAAAAATAACGAAACATATGTATAGGACTAAACAGAACTTGGATACATCCAAAATATCTGATGTAGGCAATAGTCAAGCTAACGCTCATGTACAATTGCGTTCAGCATACAAACTTACTCATGTTCAATTCCAAAACCAAATAATGACGTGTTTAAAATAAATGCGTCTATTACTGGCCCTCACACTTTGAAGAGGATCGTTACCTATTCCTTAATATATACATGTACGAACACGCAGCACAATTAAAAAATGTCATGGCAAATTACATTGCAATGCTAGAATACAATTTAGGATCTTAAACTCGTTCCCATTTCATATAAGATTTATGAAACGAGTTATGTATTATTGTAATTTTAACGAACCTTTTGGCGAGTTAAAATTAAAAATAATTCATAACGAGTTTCATCAATCTTATATGAAATGGGAACGTGTTAAGATCCTTTTTATCACATAACACTGCAATCAAATTAGTAAAAAATAATTCTGATGGACATAGAACCGTCACGACGTCAGACACACTTTAGCGCCAAAACGTCATAAAATATGTGACGTCGTAACGTCGCGTCTCACACATAACGTTGCGTATAAAAGAGTTCGTGTTTTACCTCTTTACAAAATAGCAGTTTACGCCAACTTTTTAACAAACCAACAACAATGTTTTGTATAATGTGCATTATTTGTATAAGCTGTCACAAATAATAAGTATATGACTCAGATCTGGGTGAATTTGTAATAAATAAATTAGTTTCAGTTAATAAACTTGCGTAGTGTTACAGGTCTAACTCAGCCAATCAAAATCGTTCCAGGTTGTATTACACGTGTGTCATATAATATAATATTAAATGGATGTTCGACACTGCTAACAAGGGACGTTATGTGATAAAATACATTACATTGCTTTTGGTTTAATATGGTATGCATAGTGTGTACTGTGTTCAGTATAAGTATTTTAAACAGCGCCATCTTTGACGACTACAACTGAAGAAAAACACATGTGTGTCATGGTTATTGAATAGCTTCAAATTAAAACAGCAAGATTGTCATCGTCTGGGCGTTGTAGTGATGTTTACTAAGATTATATTTGATCTTGAAACAACGAATCTTATTGTAACAATAAGCATGTGTGTTTTCCCTCCATGTATGCACTTGCATGTGAGATCAGTGTGTATCACATCAGAGGTCCATTTTTGACATTTTTTAATAAACTACTGTAAAATAAATTATAAAAAGTTGCACAAATACACATTTAAGCATGTTAATCAATTGGTGTAATTATTTTTAAACAGACAATTTCAAAGTATAGTTTTAAAAGATAATATAAGCCAACTGTCAACAATTTGGATTGGCCAGGAGGAGCCTATGAGATTATGATCCTTGTTAATATAGACTGTAAACATTTCCCATGTGGCTGTGTTTATCAACAAGCGTGCTGCAGCAGACAGCTTCTACTCTGCATTATCATCAAAACCAGACAATGTAAGCATCACAATGTATTATTTGACTGTATGATCAACATTAAAGTTCGTAGGTCTGTCTAATTCTTGGTTTCCATCAATATTAAGAAAATATGTATCTTCACATTCGCTATCTATATCACATCCATTAAAATTGAAAAATCCTTCTGTAATTTCCTTGTTCTTTAATCTCACTTTTCTCTGTAACAGATGCGTTCCTTCCCAGACAAATTGAAACAACACCACTTGGGCAGCTTTATCGGTACCTGATTATGTAAAGGCAATGAAATATCAATGAATGAAACCATGTCTGGGATGTGTATTGTTTTTAACATTCTATACATAATAGGCTCAACATTTAATCTAAATTAATTGCGGGTTGTCAACAGACCTTCAAAAAGGCAACAAATCTTGATTTTGTGTGGTTATAACTGTATAGGAAAAGTTTCAATTTTTATTTATGGAAATGTTTACATCAGCTATTTTAGTTGACAGACAGGCTGTGTGCAGCAGTGGTAATTTGATAGGCCCATCCTACCAATATTTACTACCGCGGCAGAAAATGTTGAGGTTTAAGTAATGTCAATACATCGTCTTCTTAATCTTTCCATAGAGCGCATATCACGATAAAATAATGTCTAACGTGAATAATGTGTCAAGACAGCGTTTCTGTAACCTTTCCATTAAGCGCGAATCATGATAAATTATGTTGACTTTGAATAATGTCAAGAGAGTTTTATTTAATATTTCCATATAGAGGAAGTCTGTTTGGGAAAACAACAATTAACCATGACCATGACCTTGCGGCTCTTAATTTCAGTCAGTCAGCGTTTCATGTATATGGGAATCTAAAAACGAACGAGCTGCATGGGTTTGTGTTGAACAACAAGAACATGGCACAAGAAAATGATTTGTTGTAGTAGGAAACGAGAAGTAAGACTGGGAATTAATGTAAAATACGTGCAAAAAGTTGTCTTAATACACATCAGTCGTGAAAACTTTGTGCCGACTGTTTGTTTCGAAACAGAGCCATAATAACGATATGTCATTGTAATTTGTGTTGGTGATGCAGCTCTAATCCAAAATGATGTATTTTAAACTCGTGTAACAAATACTAAACACAGATCGTTGTGTAGATACATTAATTAGTTGATAGTGGAATGCGTGTTTAAGGCGATACAGAACAGAACATATATTTTATTTAACTTGTACATATGTACATCGTTATATATACATACATACATTTTCATGCATAATAAGTCGAGTAATTTAGACAAAAGTACAATTGCTATGAGCAATATAAATATTAAATAACGGATATATGAGAATGAAAATACAAAAGAGCTAAACATTGTTTAATTAATCAAGATTGTATTCCTTACAGCTAAAGCTGTTTTAATATATTTAGCTTACTTAATAACAATATTCTTATCCTGTGTCTGCATTAATTCTAAGAATTTAAACATACTAGGTCTATTATAATAATATTTTTTAATATAAATTGTCCGGATTCCTGTGTAACAAGGACAAATCAAAATAAAATAGTATTCATCTTCCAAATCAATACTGTCGCAGCATTGACAATATCTTTCATTTCTAGGTATTCTATTACGAGAGTATCTACCGGTCTGTATTCTTAACGAATGTGCTGATATTCTGAATTTTGTCAAATATGGTCTGAGATTACATGGTAAAATATCAAGGTATGATTCATAAAACTCAATTTACAATTATTATATAATTCAAGTACATCACTTGAATCCTTATCTACAAACTATCGTTGTATAAAACAATCAAAAACTCTTTGTCTAAACGTATTTATAAAGTATTTAGAATTAACATTCCAAACATGTGTAAAACCATATTCGTTTAACATATTTTTTACATTCGATGCCCAATTTTTATAACCATTTTCACAATATTCTAGTGTCGATGTGTAAATGCTTTTAAGTATTATGTTATCTGTTTTCGATAATTTAAACCAGTATTTAAGTATTCTTACATAACGCGGTATAAATAAAGGATATCTTCCTAATCCACCATATACTCCTGATGTACAAGAACTATTTCTTACTTTTAAAATTTGTTTACAAAATTTTAAATGTATTCTTTCGATTTGTTTTGATTTCCTATATCCCCAAATTTCAGAAGAATAATTTAAAATAGACCCCACAAATGAATCAAATAGTTGACATAATACTTTTGGTTTTTGGATACAACTTGCCAAACTTTCAGCACAGGGCTTGAAACGGTATGAAGTAAAAAAACTCATAACTATTCATATTACTTTCCTTTTAACGGTATACTCATATGGGGAGATGATTGAACCTTAATAATAAAGATCGGTCAATGACCTTGTGGCGAGATTAACGATTGAAGGATGTTGGTTTCTTTAACATTTCATATAGTTCAAAAAACGGTCTTGAAATTGTGACTAAGTGTGAGGTTTGGTGCACCCTAGGACCGTTTAAACCTCCAGTGGGCTGTGTTGCCACTGACCGTTCCAAGGCGGTATACCTATTGTCAACTCTTTTGTGTTTGTGATGCCGTTTGCATTTTTTATTACTTTTGCCTTCTCGTTTGTCTGTTTGCGTGTTTGTTTATGTTTGTTGTGGTTGACTGTCGTCCTTGAATGCTGCTTTCCCTGTCCGATATGTTTGTCTTTCTTTGTTATATTCGTATATAATATATATATGTTCTGAATGACGATGTACTTTGTACAAGTCTAAATAAAATATCTGTTCTTTTCTGTTCATCTGCAGTTACGTCTGCCAATTTAGAAAAAGACCTTACAATATGTGATTTTAATGATTATCGTGAAACAAGGGATTTGATAATAACCAATCTGGGATTAATTGTTGTATCACTCTAGCTGTTTTGTCGGAACATAATATCTCAAGTGAGTAAAATTTTATTTTTTTACCAGAAATAGTGATAGTGATACGATGAATGGTCATGTCAATATTTCGAATGAGAGAAGCATCAAAATGCGGCAAACGGTAAATCGAAAGGAAAAGAAAAACGACGGCGACGCAGTCAACTGAACGATGACATGATTATACTCGGAGGTCACAGAGTTCATCCAAGGACGCATACGAAGTTAAGTATCTACTATGCTCTTGCTGATCCAAATCCGCTACAACAGTTTACCATGTTAAAACAATTGACGAGACTATATAAGTTTATTTCCATCATCGTCTCATGCAACTATTCAACTATGAATGTAATCAGCATTTAAGATAATAAACATTGAGATGCCGAAATGATTTAGTTTGTTGTAGTTTGTTTTTCTGTGAAAAAATATCATGGCCCACCCTTACAAAATATATGCGTAACAGAACTAGTATATACTTGTCAACATATGTTTTATGCATTGGAAATACGAAGTAACTTACAAGCTTGAATTACTTTCCCGCATCCTTGATATTGTTCTATCAGATTTCTAATAAAACAGTTAAGAAAACTTATTTGTAATCGTTAAGTTATATGTTGACATCAATGTTGATGTTAATGTTTTCTTTATCATATTTGGCATCATCTTTTCATTGTAATGTATGCGATTTATGTATGATATATTGTACTGTATGCCTAATACGTAGAGATCGGAGACTCTTCAATATCTACGCTTGAATTTTAGAAGTGTGTGTGATTATAATGAATAAGTCTAATCGAGCCAAAGATGGGTAAATAATTGGTTGATGTGAACATTGATTGCGAAAGAGCAGTTTGGCTGAGTCAAGCTCAAAATATTGATTTAATACTCGAATCGCGATTATCAAGCACAGACAATTTGAGTTTCACAAAGTTCATATATTGCCACCACATGGGGCAAATGATTAATAGAAACAGTCATTGTAAAGAAATACTCGGGTGAACGATATAATATTGTTAACAAGAGTACAAGTGAAATATTTCATGAGCATTTCATTAATACTAACGACGAGTTTGCAGATTAAGATGAGTATGACTTAACAGAAGCCGAAATATATACTGATAATGGAGATCATTGGAAGCAACAAAAACAACCAAGGAAATAGTGGAGCAAACTCGGCTCTAGTAAGTCTCTTCATGAGAGGTAATTTAAGAAGCAACACCTTTCACGTCCTAGCAAGGCTTAAGCGGTATTCTACTTCAAAAAAGGATAAAAATTTCGGACAGGGAAAGCAGCATTCAAGGACGACAGTCAACCACAAAACACAAAAACAAAAAAGCAAACGACATCACAAACACAAAAGGGTTGACAATAGGGCTACCGCCTTGGAACGGTCAGTGGCGAAGTAGGCCACTGGGGGTTTAAACCGGTTCTAGGGTGCACCAAACCTCACACTTACCCTACTGTCATCCCATTAAAACAGGACAGTGTAAATAAAGAAATCCCCGCCATGATCTAATCTCTAACCAACAAGGCAGCATCAATAGGCAATATAAGTAAAACACAAATATGCTCGTGTAAATATAATACAAAAAAACAATAGCCTAGAAAGCCACAATGAAGGTACTCAATGACTTTGCAGAAGCCAGAGCAGTAAGAGAATAAACCATTAAGGGCACGACAAGAAAGTACAAAGCAGCCTATATTGGGCTCGTTAATCCCAAATGATCAGTAAAAATAAAATTACTTAATACTTAAAGATGTGAATAGTTTCAAAAGTAATAAATCACCCTAACTGACTGGTGATATTTTAAAGGAATATAAAATTATGAATTATCAATATTTTGTAAACTGTTCAATAGTATATTAGAATCAGCTATTTTCCCGAATGTTTGGAGTAGAGGTATTATTTTACCACTGCTTAAGACTAAATGATACTGGTAATTACAAGGGCATAGCAACATTTTTTTCCAATTGGCAAATTATTTACTGCTGTGTTGAAGTAGTTTGAATAGAATTTAGAAGCTTTATTGTTATTTGTCTTCTATGAAAAGCAATCTCTTTTCATGAAACAGTACTGTTATGTAATTATCCTATTTCCTCATTGAAAATGCTTTCAGATTTATATTTTGCTAGTAATGTGTTATTAGAATAGTTGAATGAACATCTTTGAAAAACATTTATAATCCGTAAATGTAAAATAACACTAAATCCTGAGTTAAAACTGGTTGTAAATTACCAGTACTCTTTAACAGACAGTCTGGAATCCGTTAAGGTGTATTTTTTGCCTGTTCTATTTCGGATTTTCCTAATATTCACAATGAATTGATGTCCAAGAAGTTAAAGGTTTATAATTTGAATCAGATATTGTTAATACGTTCTGTAATAATAATGATTTCCTCAAATGGTGTTTGTCTTTATTATCTGATTACACTGTTGTCGTAGCTGAAATATCTTAGAAATAACCTGAGTTTCATTATAATATAATTATTATGGCAATGATCTGCTTAAATTTCTTAAGATTTTTCTTAAGAATTTTCTTTTCCTTTGGGATCATCAAGCCCATTATGTGTTGCTTTAAAGTAGAATATCGCTTAAGCCGTGCTAGGAGGCCTGAGAGGTGTCACATCTTATAATTACCTCTCATGAACAGACTCAGTAAAATCGAGCCTGCTATTTTTTTCTATTGTTTGTATTTGTTGCTTCCAAGGGACCGTCTTTTCAGTATTTAAACGTGTAAATAGCTACCACATGAACAGATGAAAATATTAAAAATAAGATAAGTATGTTCATTTTAGCATGTCATCACATGCAAAGCAGCGTTTCGATGTGTTTGTTGACAGTTGTTACAAATTATAACTTCGAATCAAGGCCATTAGAGTTGTATTATTTGTTTTACTATCCGCAAAGACAGAAATGTGAATTAGGAGGAGGTAAAAACATCAAAATGTATTATTTCGTTTCGTTTTAAGAGAAAAGAGAACTAAACTGATGATGAATACGGAAAAATAAAATAGATACATTTCATTTTATCTTTAAACGAATAATTACATAATACAATCCTTACGTGCATTTCTTACAGGCAAAATAAATATAAATTCGAAATATAATACAGGAAGTAGAGTTTCCTTCCGGTGCCAATCACCTGCATTGCCTTGTGACCATCTTAATTCGAACACCCTGTCTTCACCACTCTGTTTATTGATGTTTTGTTCATTGACATTTGTTTTGCATTTGGTTTAATTTGTGGTAGTGTTGATTTTACTTGTCTTTTATTTTTCTTATTTTTACATTGTGACCAGATACATATTTAACGTTCTGCATGTTACCCATCAACTTTTCTGTACCGCCTTTACATTTTAATATCTTAATGGAAACGTATTCAAATAAAACTACGACTATCACTCCTATAATAATCACGAACTGAACAGTTATAACTATATGTGTCAACGATTCGTATCCGCATTTATATAAGATTTACATTTAATTTTCAAATTAATGACAAAACCTATTTTTCTGCAATATATTTAGAGAAGTATATAACGTTCGTAGGGGATTAAAGAGATGGATGGATAGATAAACGGTTTATTGTTGTATTAAAATTCATTCTTGAGATGTGGCTCAATTTATAATTATTAATTTTCATTTCGCCATCAATCAAAAGCGGTTTGAGCTGTTGTCGAGACAGTTGTGTCGTTTTAATCATGTTTACGTCTGAATACTGAAAGAGTATCGAATGTACTCAACGCACACAAACAAAAGAGAAAGGTAGCAGAATCGGTTTTGTTGCGTCTTTTCAAGAGAGGTCTCACATATAAGACGGCAGATCAGCAAAACAAGTCGTAATAAATATGGCAATGTATTCTATTCTAAACAATAACATAGTGGATATAAGCAGTGAAATACAATTGCTTTTCCATATGTGCGAATTATTTTTTAGTTTTTCAGTTCTACGTCTACCTTTTCCATATCAAAATCAACTCAATAAGTCTGGTTAAGCTATGTAATTAGCTTGAAAACGGTCTACGAAATTTAGCTGTAGCTTTAGATAATTGGTCAAGTAGTTAGAGAAGTGTTGTCATTTAAACAGTCTTCTAATGTCTGCTTGAAATTCGTATTTATTTATTTATTTATTTATTTATTTATTAATTGATTTATTTTTTATTTATTTTTTTGTTACTGTTTCTTGTTTTTTTATTGATTGATTTATTTATTGATTTATTCATTGTTTGATTGATTTTTTTTATTTATTTTTATTTATTTTTTATTTATTTGTTTTTTATTTATTTATTTATTAATTTTTATTTATTTATTAATTATTTATTTAATAATTTATACAATTTTAGAAAGAAAGTTGGTATAACAGTTATATCAATCAATAATTTGATGAAAAATAACTATTTGTAAGACAATATGTCGTAGTTTCTTTTTAAATCGACATTTTTGAAGTTATCAGGTTATGGTTAATCATAAATAGCAAGTTTTATCATACCGATGACGTCCTCGAAAAAAACATTTCTTTCTCCATACACTTTGATTTTAACATGTTTAAGGCATTTAACAGAAAGAACATTTGTTCTCAAAGAGGTCAAACTTCATACGTCACGTGAACATATAAAGTGTTCTTTCTTCTCGATGAAATAAAATCAGTTATTCACTCCAAAACGGCAGATATTCTCTTTATATCACTTCCGGTAGCTATCACAATTGCTATAATGTGTTATTTATACACATGTTCTCACAGTTTGGATACTCAGAGTATATTGGCAGACGCAAATGACTGTTCTTACGTTCAGTCATGTTAGTATAAATGAAAATGTTGTTTCTCTTGAAAGATGTGCTCATGCAAAAGAAAGAATGTTTGAATATGTTGGAGAAATGTGACACACGTATCAAATATGTAACATTTGCTTTGCATTATTTTAATTTGGCAAATACATAGAGACTGAGGACTATTGAACCAAATATCTATAAAATACGCAAGTAGCAACTTTGTTTAATATCTTTCAGTGTTTATGTAACAGCATATCATCAAATAACTTTCCTTAAACTTATTTCTCGGGTAGGCAAGTAATAGATGTAGTATGGTCTCATCGAGTTGATTGATTTAAACATTGAAATAGGCGTAGTGCATCGAAGTGTTTCAATACACTAAAAAGATGAGATCATACCCTATTTATTTTGTAACATTTCGATTTCATATGACTGCCATAATCTAACTCCCGATAACTGTTAGAGTAAAAAACAATCATTGTGACAGGTGTTATTTTCAAATAAATAATTTATAACTCGGCAAATAACTGAACTTGAAAATGCAATGCAGGGTACACTTTGGATAGAAATAACAGACCGAGAACAATCGTTTATTTTATGCGCATTGTTTATTCTGGGAAGTAGGTAACACACAACTAGCAGGTGTAGTGTCGATATATGCCACAAAGTGTTTAAGTTCAAATAGTAGACATGTAATATTGCATGAAACATTGTAATATTATGTAACACATATTAATTTCCGTTAATTGCCTAATGAAACTGATATAGAATAAAGCACTATAAAATTAGATGTACTAAATATTATTATGCAATATTACGTAATCTAAGATGTTTCACGATTTGTCGTTAATTGGAAATAACTGTTTTTATATTAAAAGATCAATGGTGTTTATATAATCTTTACTTAGCTATGGCGATTTTCGCCTATTCATGGAGCTTAGACGTAGAATAAGGTCAATACGAGCGCTATGATATAGTGTGCATTTATATATTTATTATTTTTTGTAGGGTGGTTGGTTGGGGCTTGTGGCGGTTTTAGAATTTTCCACTCGGACTGGCTGTTGTAAAACACAGATCCTGAATAGGATATGTTACAGATAACCCTAGTGATGATGGGGGCCCGGCTCCACTGTTTTAATAAGCCAATGGTATTCGTGTTGTGAAACACTGAAGCGCGTAATAGGTTTATAAACCGGGGTCCAGGCCGTACGTACAGAGAACAAACGCTTTGCATAAATATCCACTTACTTCACAATTAGATTATTTATGCGCATTGTTTATTCTGGGAAGTAAGTAACAAACAACTAGTAGGTGTAGAGTCGATATATGCCACAAAGTGACTTTTTATTCACAAGAGTGTGAATGTTTTTAAAGTTCAAATAGTAAACATGTAATATTGCATGAAACATTATAATATTATGTAACACATATTAATTTCCGTTAATTGCATGATGAAACTGATATAGAAAAAAGCACCATAAAATTAGATGTACTAAATATTATTATGCAATATTACGTAATCTAAGTTGTTACACGATTTGCCATTAATTGGAAATAACTGTTTTTATATTAAAAACATTAATGGTGTTTATATAATCTTTAATTAGCTATCGCGATTTTCGCCACTCTCATCAGACAATTTGACTGATGAAATCGCCATAAGAAAGAAAAAAAAGCGAATGACCTTGGCATATATCGAACACAAAATAACAAAAGAAAAACAAACCAATTGATTACGCGTATTTTATGCTGATGTTTTAGCGAAATGCACATTATACCGTAACGCGTCTGAACGATCGTACATGAACCCATGGTGCGATCCTGACATAAATGTACACGTGAATAACAAATAATTCATATACATTAAATCACTAAGCAAAAACTAATTCATATACGTTGAACCTCTCGTAAAGTGGTATTCCGTCGAATGTACGACTTCAAAATGTCTCTTTCAAGTGGACCTTTGGAAACGGTCGAACACGACACATACGAAATATAGGTATATCCATGTAGTTTATAAACAAGAACGACCCTACATGAACACATGGTAAAGTCACTCCACGTGTGTACGAATACAACCCCACATGAACCCATGAACCCATGGTGGGGTCAATATTTGATAAAGAGTCTAGTTTGAATGCAACCCGCTCACAAGTTATCAATGAAATGAATGCATGGAAGATTACTTTGTATGTTCCGTGTTATCTTTATCTGTAATCTGGTAATGTTGATCGACTATGTAATGAAGGCCGTGAACCCACTGGTCTCTATTTATTGCTGTATGTATTTCGTGAACGCATTTGACCGCAACTGTCTCCAGTGTCGAATAACGTTGTAAATAGCTCCACCGCCGATTTCTCCACTGGAGTCTGTAAACGGCGAAAAACAGCATGTCTGGGAAAAAAAAGTAGACTTTCCGCTGAGCGATGCTACAAATTGTCTACATGTACAACAAAAGGCGCCTATTAGTGTTTGGGAAGATTTAAATATCTGCATTGAAACATCTCTTGATATTTGCAACAACATAGTTATGATAGGAGATATAAACGAAAACCAAGATATAATACTCATTAATAATCTGAAAAATGTTATAGACGAACCAACGCGCGTTTCTGATCGGTCGACGACGATGTTAGATCCTATTGTTATACCGATTGACTTTAAATTTATAAACTCTGGTATAATAAAAACACCTAGTGAAATCAGTGATCACTATAGTACATATTTATTTATTACATTAACCACTATTAACATATGAAACAAAATGCACATACAAAAGACGTGTGTGGCTCTATAAAAAGGCTGATTTTGACAAACTTAACGCTCTTATATTTATAACATCTTATGTCTGGAGCATCCTAATACATGGATCTGTTCTTGAAGCGTGTAAGACTTTTACAAATAAGTTTATAGAGCTTGTTAAATTATGTATTCTATCAAAACTTGTTACTATTAGGCCTAATGATAAACCGTGGTATGACTCGGAATTAAGGCGCGTTTCAAGACAACGTGATCGTCAAAACCATAAGGCTGTCCGTACTAATACACCTGAGAACTGGAATGTATATAAAGCAATGAGAAAGAAAGGTAATAATTTAAAAAAAAACATGCAAGAGAAACCTTTTTTAGTAATCTCGAAGATATAATATTTGAAGCAAATATAGGTGATCAGCGTAAATATTGGAAATTATTGAAACATTACATAAAGACGAATACACACTCCGAAGTCGTTCCACCTCTGGCATTAGATAATGGAGACATTTTATATTTATTCACAGAAAAGAAAAGGTAGATTGTTTAAATGATTATTGTGCTTCCATTTCCTCTGTTGATGAAACAAATGCTCAATTACCGCAGATTAATTTGTTAATTAACTCAAAACTAGATGAGATTGTAATTCAAGAATCAGAAATAATTGATATCATTAATATTTTGGTAGTAAACAAAGCTGGAGGAGAGGATGAAAAAAGACATATAATGCTTAAGGAAACCGTTTTTACTATATCAAAACCATTATCTATAATATTTAACCATTCTTTAAATGAAGGCGTATATCCCGATTTATGGGAAATTGCTACTGTTATACCATTGTTTAAAGCAGGCGATTCAAACTCGCCCAGTAATTACAGACCAAATTCATTACTTAGTTGTGTAGGAAAGATTATGGATCGAATAATGTTTAAACATGTTTTTATTTTTTTAATTTTCAATGATTTACTCTTTTTTGCGAATCAATTCGGATTTCGACCAGGTCATTCTACAGTTTAACTCTTAAATATTTACCATCATGTTGAAAACACTCATGTGTATAGTCTTTGCCTATATTTGCAAAGCATTTGATCGCGTTTGGGTAAAATCACTACTATTTAAACTCAAACAAAATGGTATAGATGGCAAACTGTTGCTATGGAACGCAGATTATCTTTCTAATCGATCTCAAAGAGTTCTTATGAATACTGCTAAATCAGATTCGAAATTAACTTAAACCGTTGTGCGCCAAGGATCTGTTTTTAGGCCTCTTTTCTTTTTAATATATATAAATGGCATAGCTGATAATATGCTAAGCATAGCTAGACTATTTGCAGACGACAGCTCGCTTTCAGTTTAGACATCAAATAATATTATAGATGATATGGAAGGTATTTTAAATCATGATTTACAAATAATGTCAAAATGGGCTAAAACATGGTTAGTTACGTTTAATCCAAATAAAACTGAAGTTCTATTTATATCAGCATCGAAAATTGTTCGAAAACCAAATTTATTTTTCAACAATATGCAGTTAGAATTTGTAAAACATCACAAACATTTGGGATTAACTTTAGGTAATGATGGTAAATGGCATTAACACATCAATAATAGTTTATCGTCAGAATCAAAGGTTTTAGGTTTGAAGAGATTCCTTAAATATAAAATTGGACGGAAAACAATGAACCAAATATATATTTCATATATGCGACCGATATTAGAGTATGCTTTTATTGTTTGGGATGGCTGCACAGTTTATGAAAAAAATCTTTAGAAATGTAACAATATGAAGCTGCAAGAATTGTAACAGGATTAACTAGGTCCGTTTCAATTAATACGTTAATTGCTTAAATTGTTTGGCTCTCATTAGCAGACAGACGTGTTTTTCAAAAACGTATCACCGTTTATTTAGCAAAAAACAGTATGTTACCAAACTGAATAGCTCAATTATTTCCGCCCTTCGTCAGAGATGTAAACGATTAAAATTTAAGACACTCGAATGACTATGTCACTCCAATAAGGAGAACGGAGTTATTTTCAAAATCATTCATGCCTTTCGAATACATATTAAAAGCTCTCTTCTCAGGACGTTCCATTGTTCCACTGTTCCAAAATACTACTTATGTGGCTCAAGATATCTTTCAATCATTCATGCTCGTTTAAGAAATGCATGTAGCGATCTAAATCATTACTTGTATTTAAATCATGTGCGCTTATCATCAAGTTGTGACTGTGGAAATCAAAGAGAGGACGTCGAACACTACTTATTTAAGTGTTGTCGATATAGTGAAGAAAGGCGTAGGCTCTTTGTTTCGACACGACCGTTTCACCCGTTAAGTATTGATAAGTTGTGTTCTGGTAATACAGAGCTGAAAGATAGCGATAATGAATTTGTGTTTATAGAAGTGCAAACATATATTAACGATACCAGGCGTTTTCGATGAAACTCACTATGCTCACATTTGATCGCTTACAAGACGTCTTTAACTGTCTGTTCTTTTCCTCCTCATCCTTTCTCTTTACATATATCTGCAAACTTCAGTAATGCACGTCCTATACTTTTCGTTAAAAATGTTTTATGATTGTAAAACTGCCATACTATTTATTTTGAAAACAAACTGTATAGGGACGGGCCGTAACTAATGTTGTAGAACTTGTGGCCCAACTCTTTTGCAAGCTAATGTAAATATTTCAATAAAATATGTTTAAACAAATAAATAATTTACAGCTGTGCAAATACAAATGCAATATCAGCGAACACACTAAAAGCACCATGTGAAGTGTATCCATTTTCATTTAGAACAGTTTCCGACTTACATCAACGAGATGTAACAGAAATTCGCTAATATTATCAGAAACAATTATACAAAAGAAGCGTCTCTTTGGTGCCATGAATGCGCATGCGCGGACTGACGTCATCAAATAATGAAACAGTTGTGAAATGTTTTTGGCGTCATCTACTTTTAGGATATGAAAAGAACAGACATGGTTCTGTATATAATCCTAATAATACTATTTTTGGAATATCATGAACAGACAGTAAAACAGTATAAATAGTGGGAGATCTACATCAGCTGGTCAGTTGTAAAGAAGAGAGAAGAGAGACCGAAACGAATCATTCTAGTGCTATTAACCTTTCAACAACGATGGCGAATATTAGAGTTCGGTACCAGTTGGGACGTTATGTTTTCGCAGAAGTAAAAGAATTTGGACACCAAAATGTCGACATTACCTTTTGTCAGACAGTCTATGTGAACAACGTTCGCACAAAACATGAGTTTTCGTTAACCCTTCGACTATTCAACAGTTAATGAACAATCTTCAAGATATACAGAATGCTACTGCGCAACTCAGTGAAGGGCACGACGTGCATTTGAGACAACATTTAGGAGCGAACCGTTACGTTCCTGTGAACGGCAGATTTACAGTGGTAGGCTTATATCAGTTTTGGTTACCGAAAGTTAAAATTGAAGTTCAACCCACTTGTAAAGGAATTCCTCCAAGATTTGACGAATTTAACATATTGATAAATTTGAAGGACAAGATTGAACAAGTTATACCAAAACTGGACAAGATACAACTGTGTTGGATGGTTCAGACCATATGAACCTGGTGGGGGCACTGGGATGTAGCGAGTGTAGCCCCAATGATTGTCACAATTGGTAAATACATTGGTACAATGGATAACTTTGAACTATATGAACACTTAAAGGGAAATCCTGTGACAGTGTGTTCACGAACGAATTGAAATATAGAAAGGGACACTTTTTTTATTTCTAACACGCTGACCAGATACCAACTTGGAGATCATTGGGTGACGTTTTACCTTCCCACCAAAGCAACAGACGAATACTTCGATTCTCTCGGTAATACACAAGAGTTTTATGATGTGGAGCTCGAAACTAAACTTCAAAATCCTTATTTCAAGAGTATGGATTGGATTCCAGTCAATACCTGGGATACGTGCGGATTGTATTGTATATATTACGTAATGTGTCGACACGCCGGATGGACTATGCACGATATAATGAATAACTTGTCCGTAAATAATCAGAAGAAAAAAACAGTTTGCAAACATGATTATAAATAATAAATAACTCATGAATGGATGTTTACAATATTTTATTTACTTTCTATGCAGACTATTTAACAAGAAATAAAATGTTGTTAGTAGCCTTGTCACTGTTTTTCATGCGTTATACCACTATACCAACTCATTATAAGTTTCCTCATTTTGCTGTCCATTGTATTTAAATGGTTCAGGCATCCCCGATTAATGTTTTCAAATATCTACAATTTCACTGGTGTTACAGCAAGCTTTGGTCATAAGGAGTTCCAGTAAGATTTCTAGGGCGTTTACTCCACTTTTAGTAGTCTGCTTTCACTTTTTTGACAGTCTGATTGACTTTCTGGTTTCCCCTCATTTCCAATTGAACAATCTCGATCGCTTGAGCCACGGTTTTCACGAGATTGACTGCTGACCGCTGAATAGCTCTTCTACTTCTTTTAATCTCCTGTTTCAAGCCCCACTGCCAATGATATAACGCCTCATATGATCGTGCTGAACGTAACCGTCTCTTAGATCTCTGAAATGTTGATACCATTTGTCGGGCTCCGCAACTTACGGTACCCATTTATGTAGATGGTAATCGTATTCTTCTAGGGAACCCATATGTGTGTCGAATTACAAACGTAGTAATTACCTTTCTACTTTTACGTAATGCTTACATCCTTCTTACCAATTTCAATTTTAATATGATTTAATATGTTGGTTCTTCTGCATCATCTTCAGTTTTATTATTATCGGTTCCATTAAACTCGTCATCATTCTCAACTTTACGGTCATGATCCGGCCATATGTCGAAAAACATACTTTTCCTTAAACGTATGGCTTCTCGGCGAGATTCTGACATACTCATGCCTTGATGAAACTTTAACATTTTTGCGGATCTGAGAACACGTTGTTTGAAAAGAATCACTTAGACGTTTTCTTAAAGAAGGTATCGTGGTATTAGCAGCTGTGTGTAGCGCTTTCTCTGTACACGTTCCATCTTGTATGTACCTGTAGCTGCATTTCTTGAAATTCGTTAGCAACAGAATCCTGAATAGATGTTTGGAATAATCTGTTCCACACCGTTCGTTTCATCTCTTTCAATTCATCATCATCTTTCTCATCATCAAGATCATCATCTGTATCATCATTGTAATCGTCAAATACTCCATTCCCTATTTTACCGGGTGGACCTACATATCTACCGAAACCTCAGAGCTTCCTGACATTTCGTCATAGTTTCTTTTAAACTATTTTCCTATTGATAACATAGCCTCGCGACTACTTGATTTGTTTCCCTGTTCATGTTGTATACTGCTTCTGTTATCCGTTTTACTAGTGTCCAGTACGTTACTTTGGAGACGTTTATGTTCTATGCTTATGGCTATTTAATGGATAGATACGACGAGCCAATGTCATCATTTTCTGCTTATCTATGGGATTATTGAAAAGAACCATGTACTGAGTATTGAGAGATATATACCTACACGATTTTTTTCCAAAGGAAAAAAAATTTGAGTCAACTATATGACGGATACATTTCGATGGTGCAATCCTTTGTAAACAGGTCAGCTATTCTCTAATCACACTTGGCATAAGACATCAATTCGTCCAGTACAATTACGTTGTTCCACATTGGTGAATAGGGGATCATTAAAATGGTATCGATAATAGTAGTCGTAAGGTGTCATACGCGGTTTGCCATTGACTAAAACAGAACAAGAATCCTTCTGGGCGGGGTTGAATTTAATGGGACTCAAGAAGAGTGCCAGTCCAATATGTCTTTCCACTTCCGCGAAATGAGAGCAGAATCAAAGAAAGTTAAAAATGAAAAAACATCGCTGAGAATCATCTCGCTAAAATAACTTTCTTTGATTCTGCTCTCAATTCGCTAAGTATTAGCAGAAGTGAATATTAACCGTCTCTTTTTACCATTGATAGCGATACTTTAGGCATAATTATATCTTTATGGACTGAGAATTAGAGCTGAAATGCGTGTGTTTACTAACTTTACTTACCGAGTCGAGACTAATCTTCGTTACAGATGATCATCTCGTGCACCTGCTGATGACGTCGATTACTGGGCTTGTATTTAGTCTGTGAAAACAGTTGTTTCTGCCTGTTATAAATGTCTTTATTATCATAAAAATATATTATAACCGGTGACATAAGTGTAGCTGAATGTTTAACCTTTCAGATAGTATAAAGTTCAATACTATCCGATATACATTAAAAAAAGTAATACGAGTTTAAATCAGTTGTATTCTATCTCTCCCTGATCTACATATTTCATCACATGTGTTTATTTTTACAAACAGCACACACTGACCAATGGATAAGACACTCCTACGGCCTACCGTAAGGGTATTGAAGACGTTGACTCTATTTTATTCTAATAATCTGGTAAGAGATAAAGGATATCTGAAATTCCACAGGGAGATTTTAGAAATACACTATTTCAGACATTCGTCTGTCTGTTCATCGTATTCTCAACAAAGATGGCCCCAAAAACATTTCACCGCCTTGCATCATAAACATGATGTATTCGCTTGTTTATTCAGATATAGGTTTTAAAGGTTTACAGACAAGACTGGTAAAAAATGTCTCTATATTATATTATATACAGTCTGCTTCTAATTTTACAGACGTACTGGGAATTTACTTAAGACGGATGCAGTACAATAATTGGTGCGAGTGTGAGAAAGAGACAGACATTGAAATGCATTTGTGTGATTGGTCAGACAGTTAGACAACGAGTTATGGAGTACACTTGTATGAATATTGATTATTATATGTTTTTGAGGAAAATAACGAGGTAAGCAGCTTATTGAGGTGTTACGACGTCTTTATTACCAAGATCATTCGCAGAAAAGGCACATACAACGTCATACATAAATGCATTTACATATCAATATAGAGGTTTAAGTTATACAGTTGATTTTCAGTTTTATTTGTTCATGAATTGAACATTAACATGTAACAACGGTTACACAAGCAATACAATTAAAGGCGCAATATGGTTCACCAAAATGATACAGAGTTTGTATCACATTTTAGTGAACAAATTACAGTCATTAACCACCCCGATTATCCCGGGTTGTAATTAGAACAAAACAAATATGTAACTCACCCTCCTATATCAGTGTTTTGACTGTTCATTTATTGTTGGCATACTCATTACCTGTAATGAAAATACACCATTTGGCCCTGCACTCTGTTCTCTATCAGCGCAGTGTTCAAAGGACACGTCGTAATAGTACATGTGTTCCCAAATGAGTTATTAAAACTGTCTATTTAATTCAGTCTGCAAAATTCAATTATTTTCAGTTAACCGGATTGTGCAGTTCTCCAATGTTTAAGGCTTCCAAATAATTCGTCATCAGTTTCATTTTACGTTGTAATAAAACATAGTCTTCATTGAAACGATACCAACTGAAAGAGTTATGACAACCACTATAATCTGAGATACAGAAAGGAAATTAAATGGAAATTAAAAGAAGAAAATAGTTGCAAAAGAAAGCGTTAACTGAGTTTTGTTTAGATTTAATTGTATAAAGCTTTTTTAGAATTAAATTGACAAATTCTAAATTGAATATGCCATATTTGGTACAAAAGTTTTTTATCATTACATTGAAATATCATGTTGTCATTTGTTTTTCAATAGGTCGAATACTTAAGGGACTGTCGCTTGATAAAGAGGATAGGGTGTAAAGTAAAATTGTCAAAGTGTCTAGTTTCTTTTGCAACTGAGTATATAATTACAAGCCTTAGGCTTCAAACATTTATGATTGTGATAAAACAGACAAAACACGATGAAACATGTAATATTACAGCGTTTATTATACTGATGGATATGAAGTTGTTGTTTATAATTATGTACATTCCAAGCGCAATTGCCTCCATGAATGTAACGATACCATGATTAAGTAACGTAGAATACTGAACGATTAGATCAGTGCAAAGTAAACGGACGATATGAAAGGATGCAATACATGTATTGAAATGTAATATTTTATCGAATGGCATGGTATGGTATCTTATTGTATCGTTTACCTAGTGTAGTGTAGTGTAGTGTAGTGTAGTGTAGTGTAGTGTAGTGTAGTATAGTGTAGTATAGTGTAGTGTAGTGTAGCGTAGTGTAGCGTAGTAAAGTGTAGTGTAGTGTAGTTTAATGCATTTTAAACTCTCAATCACAATACCAGCTGCTCAAGGGCGTGAAGAGGTAACTTTCTGTGTTTATAGTTACCACACACTATGCAGGTGTCTGGCTGACACTTTCTTCTGAGATTTAAACAGATAAGAAACAAACACATGGTACAGTCATGAAACTTGTTTATAATTATGTCATAAATAAGGTTTCATTGCAAATAAAGACTTCTAGCACAATTTCCGATATCCGTTTTAACATTGTAAACAACTTTCATTCTGATATGGCGCATACACGTGTATAATAAAATAACAAGATTTCACTTATAGGGAATCCATTATAATTAACTGCCTTGGGAATTGTAAAACGAAAACATGATCAATCTGAGAAACATCAGATTTTGACAGATTTCTGTCTTTTTGCACTAGTGACGCAGCAACTATTAACGACGCAAGCATAATTGTTAATACTTTTTTTAAAGTCAAAACCAAGCGAATCCACCATGATTATTAAAATTGAATTGGAACCAGGCGAGAGCACAACGATTATTGAATCGAGATCGGAACCAGGTTAATCCTCTCTGATGGTTAAAAGGATGGTTAAAATGTAGCAGTCCTCCACGGATGTTAAAATGTCTGCAAAGATATCGTTGCAACAGCATGAATACTTACTTTACAAATTTAACATCGATATAAAACAACTAGACACAGCTTTACAAAATCGCTCTGGATGAAGCTTATTACAGCGTTAGTGCTGTATTGATGTGATAGAGAATCGGAGAACCCATGAACATCCCCTGTTTCCCAAAATGCGACCACTGTATCCTAAAACGCTGAAACGGGAATCGAATTGAATTTGGTTTTATAGTCGAGCCAACAGCTATGGTCATATGGCGACTTTTCAGCCTCCGTTGGTGGATAAAGACTCCAGGTGCTACGTCGGGCAATTTTGGCGTACCAGAGGACACCTGGGTATCTAGAACACCGACGTTCCGCCAGCTTGATGGATAGCTTCCTCACATAAAGATGCCAAGGGCCATGTTTTAAAATATTGTTAGTCTTATATTGCCTAATAACCATCCCAAGGTGGAAACCCTGTCTTCATTATATTGTCCGTTGACTATTTAATTCGCTAATTTGATTTAGTTTACGATACAGCGCGAAGCAACTTTACAATTGCATTTGGATACTGTAATTTCTACAGGATCAGTTTGCTCCTGTTTGACCCAGTTATTTATATACAGTGTAATACTTAAACCACATTATCATAGAATCATCGACTATGTTTAGATGACTAATTCAGCCCTACATGTGATTAACCAAGTAACAGCGGAAGTAAATTATGTATCCCTCAGATAATAATAGTTTCTCCTATCTGGTAACGCGTCGCGTTGATTCATTGTAGACGTGCGTTTACAAATATTGTCTCTTTAACTAGTATATGTTTTTGAAAGAAAAGTATAGCATGCACGTTTAAGTACATTAATTTTGTATGTTCTATTGCTGTTATATATTACGCAAATGTCGCACATTTTTAATGTCAATTTCGTTAAAATTTCACAGTATATATACATGTATGAATACTGGTAATTATAATAAAGGGATATATTATGTATTTTAGATAGTGTCACATGTGATATACTTACTTAAGACTGACCATGTCCAATTAAAAATAAGAGAAATAAGTGTGTTTGTAAAATAAATGTACGTAGTCCTGAAATATGTATTATATATTAATAGTGCTGATATGAACATAACATCAACACCCGGTTGCTTTCTAACAATGTATTGTCAAATATGGGCGCTTAATTATCAGTTTAGTATCTTATATTTATAATAGTAAATCAGTATTTGCTTAACTGTTATAAAAGGAATGTAATGGTTCTATAGAAACAACAACGCACGAACGCAATAACACCTCCAATCTGCACTGTATCTAAAACTATACTCAACGAAAACGCACCACAAAACAAACCCTTTTAAAAGTTAGAATTTGAATCATGTCGGACAAAAAATGATAAAATTCATACAACGAGTCGACAATTAAAAGAAATGTACGTGGATATCTGGATTTAGTATATTCCACATTGCTGTTATGAAATGCACGTGCATTTCCGGTTTTCTTTAGTTACATCGCATAAATCATTTTATAGCATATTACTGTCAGTCGTCAGTCAATGAAAAGGCCAATAAACACAAATAGAATTTATTCCGAGACAGATTTATAATGCAGCTTAAAATTTAGTGGAACATTTGTTTATGATTATCCAGTTTAACATAAATTAACATTTGCCTACATTCTGTTTAACGTAAACACGGCACAATTAGAAACGTCCCCCTGTTAAGCTGTGATTTTCACAGGGTTGACTTTGCTACACTTTGTACACCACTTTAGATACAATTTCATCGTTTTATTCGTACTTATCTCTCAATCATTCGGATCAATATTAATAATCATCAAAAACCAAAGTTTGTCTGTTGCTGCTAAAACATGTTTTATTCAAATTGCGAATTCACTAAATTTTTATTATAAAGGGAGGTAATCTGAAAATATTCGTTCTTGAAAGCTGTATGGCGCAAACATGAGTGAAAAGATCAGCGGCTTTTCTTTGTTTTTGTGGTGATGAGGTATTCTCTGTTTATTTCAATATAACAAAACTGTGTTAACTCAACGTTTTAACCACAAGACCCGGAAATGCTGTTCAAAGCAAATCAAGGGGAATAAGTTTGCCCACAAGTTTGATTCAAAGAAAATTGTTTTCATGACAATTGTGGCCTTTAACAAAGCATATAAGATTAAATAAAATATAATTTCATTGTGTCTAAATCTGTGGGTAAAGTTGGGGACGTTTATATTTTTGCTCAGAATATTAATCAGCTTCATCTGTGAATGCATCGAATAAATGGGCGTTATATGCACACTCATAATAAACGGTGTATATTTTACAGCGGCTTTTAAATTATATAAATGCAAATACATCAAATAAATGAACAATGAATTGCAGTCAAACAATGGTATTCAATTTATACGGATTATTCAAATAAGAGTTTTTGTTTGTTTGTCTTTATGAAAAACATGGAACACAACGCCATTTCTATTACCAGGATCAAGTACAATACTATGAATCCTTGCAAACATTAACAATTATCGCGCAAACAAAGACATCAACATGTTATATACAGCAGTATTATTGATAGCTCATAGCGTGTTAACTGTCATTCCCATTAACAACGCCAACGTGGACTGTTATTCTGTTACAGAACTATTTCTGGCCTAATGTATTTGGGAAGAGAGTGGCTATATTTCACTGTTAGGAACAGTGATAATATTCACTATGGAAATGCTATTCGAAGACAAATACGTACTCTGGCCTCAATCTGTGGCATGTGTGCATTAAAACTAGCTGAACGAATCAGTCAATGAGCATTCTAGCAGTAAATACGCACTATGTTCATTGCGTTTTCCAATGCCCATATAACGTTGCGAAATAGGTCTTAACTGAATATTACCTTATTGTGAGATTTCAAACGTAAAATTGACAATAAATCTGATGAGAATCATAAAATTATTATGGTTTCTGAGCACCATAACAAGTTTATTACATTCGATTATATTGGCACGAATGTCAGGTTCTCTTTATCATAGAACTCCATGATGAATAACGTGTAACCTCCATCATCCTCTGTAATGTAAATACTCATCATATAATCGTCCTTAGTTTTAGATTTGTATCTGTTTTACAACCACAATGTGAATTCAAGCTTGATCGTACGCCATTGAATGGTCACAGTCCAGGTATATTTTTACATAATTATGCCCTTACATCATGTACAAATAAGGGATATACGTGTTACAGTTTGCAAAGGAGCTGTTGTCGCAAACTCACAACGAGTTCTCTCCGCTATGGTCTTTGATTCGAACCCCACTCGGTGGAAAGTCTGCGAGTTACTAGCAGAAAGACGGTGCTTCTTCTTAATTATCTGATTTCCTTTAAATTGCCTGATGTCTTCCTTAATTAGTGTAACTGTTCCACATTTTTTTGGAATCTAAAATGATTTAGTAATAACTGGCGTTAAACACCATGCATTTGGTCATAAGAGTATTATTAATTTTATTAATTTGCAAAACAAATTCATTATTAAACACAATGGTATGTATTTTTTTATGAATATACCATTTTTCATCTACATGTTTGTTATATATTGTGTATGTGAAATGTCAATTTGAACAAGCAACATATTGTTTAGACATTACGATAAGTTCTAGCGCTCCAAAAGACTACGATTGTAAAAATGCATAATGTTGCTATGTTCATTGGTAATAGTTGTAAACGTTCTGCATTTCATTGCATTGTTTTCATATACAACTATATTATGTTACTTGACGTGTACTGCCAAAACATATACTGTTTTGCATATATGAATTAAAAGAAAACATCAACAAAAGAATAAGGAGGAAACATTGAACATTCTTCCAAATTACTTCCTTTGATTAAATTATATGTAAGTAGATATGAAGTCAAAATGATACTCGATTAATAGACCAAAGTGCTATTATTGCTAATGCATGGCTTATTCTTTAAGATTGCCGTGTGTCTCTTATAACAGTCCTCAACATTTAATAGTTTCCGTCTAATCTATAGATCGATAGTGCAGACTGACGTACCATCAAATATGGCATACAAAAATGTTCAGTTAAACTTCGAATATGATAACTATAATAATCTAAGTGATCCTTTTCAAACAAGGTGTTCTCAGATCCGCAAAAATGTTAATGTTACATCAAGGCATGAGTACGTCAGAATCTCTCCGAGAAGCCATACGTTTAAGGAAAAGTATGTTTTTCGACATATGGCCGGATTATGACGGGAAAGTTGGGAATGATGACGAGTTTGATGGAACCGATAATGATAAAACAGAAGATGATGAAGAAGAACCAATATTTTCAATCATATTAAAATTGAAATTGGTAAGAAGGATGTAAGAATTACGTAAAAATAGAAAGGTAATTACTACGTTTGTAATTCGACACAAATATGGATTCTCTAGAAGTATACGATTACCAATAACAGAAATGGGCACCGTACGTTGCGGAGCCCAACAAATGGTATCAACATTTCAAAGATCTAAGAGACGGTTACGTTCAGCCCGATCATATGAGGCGTTATATCATGGGCAGCGGTGCTTGAAACAGAAGATTGAAAGAAGTAGAAGAAAAAAAAGCTATTCAGCGGTCAGCAGTCAATCTCGAGACACCCGTGGCTCAAGCGATCGAGATTGCTCAATTGGGATTGAGGAGAAACCAGAAAATCAATCAGATTGTCAAAAAAGTGAAAGCAGACTATAAAAAGTGGAGTAAACGCCCTAGAAATCTGACTGAAACTCCTTATGACCAAAGCTTTCTGTAACACCACTGAAATTGTAGATATTTGAAAACATTAAATAATCAGACAAGACGGGGATGCCTAAACCGTTTAAATACAATGGAAAGCAAAATGAGGAAACTTATAATGAGCTGGTATAGTGGTATAACGCATGGAAAACAGTGATAAAGCTACTAACATTTTATTTCTTGTTAAATAGTCCGCATAGAAAGTAAATAATAAATTGTAAACATCCATTCATGAGTTATTTATTATTTATAATCATGTTTGCAAACTGTTTGGTAAGTTTGGAATTTTTCTTCTGATTATTTACGGACAAGTTATTCATGATATCTTGCCTAGTCTATCCGGCGTATCGACACATCACGTAATATATACAATATAATCCGCACGTATCCCAGGTATCGACTGGAATCCAATACATACTCTTGAAATAAGGATTTTGAAGTTTAGTTTCGAGCTCCAAATCATAAAACTCTGGTGTTTTACCGAGAGAAACGAAGTATTCGCCTGTTGCTTTGCTGGGAAGGTAAAACGTTACTCAATTATCCCTGAGTTGGCAGCTGGTCTGCATGTTAGAAATAAAAAAGTGCCCCTTTCTATATTTCAATTCGTCCGCTGAACACTGTCACAGGATATCCCTTTAAGTGTTTATACAGTTCAAAGTTATCCATTGTACCAATATGTTTACCAACTGTGACAATCATTGGGGCTATACTCGCTACATCCCAGTGACCCCACCAGGTTCATATGGTCTGAAACCATCCAACACAGTTGTATCTGGTCCAGTTTCGGTATAACTTGTTCAATCTCGTCCTTCAAATTTATCAATATGTTAAATTCGTCAAATCTTAGAGCAATTTCACTACAAGTGGGTTGAACTTCAAATTTCCCTTTCGGTAACCAAAAGTGGTGTAGGTCGACCACTTTAAAACCGCTGTTCACACGAACGTAACGGTTCGCTCCTAAATGTTGTCTCAAATGCACGTCTTGCCCTTCATTGAGTTGCGCAATAGCATTCTGTATATCTTGTAGATTGTTCATCAACTGTTGATGAAGTCGAAGGGTTAACGAAAACTCCTGTTTGGTGCGAATGTTGTTCACATAGACTGTCTGACAAAAGGTAATGTCGACATTTTGGTGTCCAAATTGTTTTACTTCTACGAAAACGTAACGTAAAAAAAAGTTGCAGTTAATTAGAGAAAGGACACAACTGTGATGCTGTTTTAATCACACTACAGCTTGTAACAAGAACTTCATAAATGTTGAAGTTGCTCTTTCAAAAACGGAGCTAGTTTAGTACTGTATTTAACGTAAATAGTTTCCAAAATGTTCCATCCTAAGTTTGCTCACATGCTTATGACAAACGCGTACTCTGTCAATAATGAAACTTTGAAGGAATACTATTTGCTGTATTATGTGTTGTTTTAGTATTTTTTCCAAAAGGAAAGGTCTTACGTAGCCATGTGCCATTCGATTAAAAGCAGCATATTGTACATACAATATATAGCGGAAATTCCCGTGTTGCGTTTTCATATCTCTTGAGTGTATGTAAAGAGAAAGGAAGAGGAGAAAAAGGACAGACAGTTAAAGACGTCTCGTAAGGGATCAAATGTGAGCATAGTGAGTTTCATCGAAAACGTCTGGTATCATTAATATATTTTTGCACTGCTTTAAACAAAAGCTCATTATCGCTATCTATCAGCTCTGTATTACCAGAACACAGCTTATCAACACTTAACGGGTGAAACGTTCGTGTCGAAACAAAGAGCGTACGCCTTTCCTCACTATATCGACAACAGTTAAATAAGTAGTGTTCGACGTCCTCTCTTTGATTTCCACAGTCACAACTTGATGATAAGCACAAATGATTTAAATACAAGTGATGATTTAGATCGCTACATGCATTTTTTAAACGAGCATGAATGATTGAAAGATATATTGAGCCACATAAGTAGTATTTTGGAACAGTGGAACATTGGAACGTCCTAAGAAAAGAGCTTTTAAATGATAGTTATTCCTAAATATATATGGGTAAATCATTCCAAAGGCATAGCGATGATGGTATGAATTATAACGGACCTAGTTAATCCTGTAACAATTCTTGCAGCTTAATATTGTAACTTTTCTAAAGATTTTTTTATAAACTGTGCAGCCATCCCAAACAATAAAAGCATACTCGAATATCGGTCGCATATATGAAATATATATTTGGTTCATTGTTTTCCGTCCAATTTTATATTTAAGGAATCTCATCAAACCTAAAACCTTTGATTCTGACGATAAAATATTATTGATGTGTTCATGCCATTTACCATCATAACTTAAAGTTAATCACAAATGTTTGTGATGTTCTACAAATTCTAACTGCATATTGTTGAAAAAAAAATTGGTTTTCGAACATTTTTCGATGTTGATATGAATAATACTTCAGTTTTGTTTGGATTAAATGTAACTAACCATGTTTTAGCACATTCTGACATTATTTGTAAATCATGCTTTAAAATACCTTCCATATCATCTATAATAATATTTGATGTCTAAACTGAAAGCGAGCTGTCATCAGCAAATAGTCTAGTTACGCTTAGCATATTATCAGCAATGTCATTTATATATATTAAAAAGAAACGAGGCCTAAGAACAGATCCTTGGCGCACAACGGATAAAGTTAATTTCGAATCTGATTTAGCAGTATTCATAAGAACTCTTTGAGATCGATTAGAAAGATAATCTGCGTTCCATAGCAACAGTTTGCCATCTATACCATTTTGTTTGAGTTTAAATAGTAGTGATTTTATCCAAACGCGATCAAATGCTTTGAACATATAGGCAAACACTATACACATGAGTGTATTCTCATCGATTGTTTGACAAACATGATGGTAAATATTTAGGAGTTAAACTGTAGAATGACCTGGCCGAAATCCGAATTGATTCGCAAAAAAAGAGTAAATCATTGAAAATTAAAAAATAAAAACATGTTTAAATATTATTCGATCCATAATCTTTCCTACACAACTAAGTAATGAATTTGTCTGTAATTACTGGGCGAGTTTGAATCGCCTGTTTTAAACAATGGTATAACAGTAGCAATTTTCCATAAATCGGGATATACGCCTTCATTTAAAGAATGGTTAAATATTATAGATAATGATTTTGATATAGTAAAAACGGTTTCCTTTAGCATTATATGTCTTTTTTCATCCTCTCCTCCAGCTTTGTTTACTGATACCAAAATATTAATGATATCAATTATTTCTGATTCTTGAATTACAATATCATCTAGTTTTGAGTTAATTAACAAATTAATCTGCGGTAATTGAGCATTTGTTTCATCAACAGAGGAAATGGAAGCACAATAATCATTTAAACAATCTACCTTTTCTTTTCTGTGATTAAATATACAATGTCTCCATTATCTAATGCCAGAGGTGGAACGACTTCGGAGTTTTTATTCGTCTTCATGAAATGTTTCAATAATTTACAATATTTACGCTGATCACCTATATTTGCTTCAAATATTATATCTTCGAGATTACTAAAAAAGGTTTCTCTTGCATGTTTTTTTAAATTATTACCTTTCTTTCTCATTGCTTTATATACATTCCAGTTCTCAGGTGTATTAGTACGGGCAGCCTTCTGGTTTTGACGATCACGTTGTCTTGAAACGCGCCTTAATTCCGAGTCATACCACGGTTTATCATTAGGCCTAATAGTAACAAGTTTTGATAGAATACATAATTTAACAAGCTCTATAAACGTATTTGTAAAAGTCTTACACGCTTCAAGAACAGATCCATGTATAAGAATGCTCCAGACATAAGATGTTATAAATATAAGAGCGTTAAGTTTGGCAAAATCAGCCTTTTGACAGAGCCACACACGTCTTTTGTATGTGCATTTTGTTTCATATGTTAACAGTGGTTAATGGAATAAATAAATATGTACTATAGTGATCACTGATTTCACTAGGTGATTTTATTATACCAGAGTTTATAAATTTAAAGTCAATCGGTATAACAATAGGATCTAACATCGTCGTCGACCGATCAGAAACGCGCGTTGGTTCGTCTATAACATTTTTCAGATTATTAATGAGTATTATATCTTGGTTTTCGTTAATATCTCCTATCAGAACTATGTTGTTGCAAATATCAAGAGATTTTTCAATGCAGATATTTAAATCTTCCCAAACACTAATAGGCGCCTTTGGTTGTACATGTAGACAATTTGTAGCATCGCTCAGCGGAAAGTCTACGTTTATGTTTTTTTTCAGACATGCTGTTTTTCGCCGTTTACAGACGCCAGTGGAGAAGTCGGCGGTGGAGCTATTTACAACGTGTCCGACGGCATTATACGACACTGGGGACAGTTGCGGTCAAATGCGTTCACGAATTACATACAGCAATAAATAGAGACCAGTGGGTTCACGGCCTTCATTACATAGTCGCTCAACATTACCAGATTACAGATAAAGATAACACGGAACATACAAAGTAATCTTCCATGCGTTCATTTCATTGATAACTTGTGAGCGGGTTGCATTCAAACTAGACTCTTTATCAAATATTGACCCCACCATGGGTTCATGTGGGGTTGTATTCGTACACACGGGGAGTGACCTTACCATGTGTTCATGTAGGGTCGTTCTTGTTTATAAACTACATGGATATACCTATATTTCGTATGTGTCGTGTTCGGCCGTTTCCAAAGGTCCACTTGAAAGAGACATTTTGAAGTCGTACATTCGACGGAATACCACTTTACGAGAGGTTCAACGTATATGAATTAGTTTTTGCTTAGTGATTTAATGTATATGAATTATTTGTTATTCACGTGTACATTTATGACAGGATCGCACCATGGGTTCATGTACGATCGTTCAGACGCGTTAAGATATAATGTGCATTTCGCTAAAACATCAGCATAAAATA
The DNA here is from genome assembly GCA_037043455.1 of Cyrtodaria siliqua. Classification (NCBI taxonomy): domain Eukaryota; kingdom Metazoa; phylum Mollusca; class Bivalvia; order Adapedonta; family Hiatellidae; genus Cyrtodaria; species Cyrtodaria siliqua. The sequence continues at coordinate 122,735 of JAWPHD010000085.1, read as the reverse complement.
CGCGTAATTAATTGGTTTGTTTTTCTTTTGTTATTTTGTGTTCGATATATGCCAAGGTCATTCGCTTTTTTCTCTTTCTTATGGCGATTTCATCAGTCAAATTGTCTGATGAGAGTGGCGAAAATCGCCATAGCTAATTAAAGATTATATAAACACCATTAATGTTTTTAATATAAAAACAGTTATTTCCAATTAACGGCAAATCGTGTAACAACTTAGATTACGTAATATTGCATAATAATATTTAGTACATCTAATTTTATAGTGCTTTTTTCTGTATCAGTTTCATTATGCAATTAACGGAAATAAATATGTGTTACATAATATTACAATGTTTCATGCAATATTACATGTCTACTATTTGAACTTTAAACACATTCACACTCTTGTGAATAAAAAGTCACTTTGTGGCATATATCGACTCTACACCTACTAGTTGTTTGTTACTTACTTCCCAGAATAAACAATGCGCATAAATAATCTAATTGCGAAGTAATTGGATATTTATGCAAAGCGTTTGTTCTCTGTACGTACGGCCTGGACCCCGGTTTATAAACCTATTACGCGCTTCAGTGTTTATAACACAACACGAATACCATTGGCTTATTAAAACAGCGGAGGCGGGCCCCCATCATCACCAGGGTTATCTGTAACATATCCCATTCAGGATCTGTGTTTTACAACAGCCAGTCGGAGTGGAAAATTCTAAAACCGCCACAATCCCAACCAACCACCCTAGCTAATTAATGATTATATAAACACCATTGATCTTTTAATATAAAAACAGTTATTTCCAATTAACGGCAAATCGTGAAACATCTTAGATTACGTAATATTGCATAATAATAATTAGTACATCTAATTTTATAGTGCTTTATTCTATTTCAGTTTCATTATGCAATTAACGGAAATTAATATGTGTTACATAATATTACAATGTTTCATGCAATATTACATGTCTACTATTTGAACTTTAAACGCCGCGTTATAAATTATTTATTTGAAAATAACACCTGTCACTATGAATGTTTTTTACTCTAACAGTTATCGGGAGTTAGATTATGGCAGTCATATGAAATCGAAATGTTACAAAATAAATAGGGTATGATCTCATCTTGTTAGTGTATTGAAACACTTCGATGCACTACGCCTATTTCAATGTTTAAATCAATCAACTCGATGAGACCATACTACATCTATTACTTGCCTACCCGAGAAATAAGTTTAAGGAAAGTTATTTGATGATATGCTGTTACATAAACACTGAAAGATATCATTGCCAAACAAAGTTCAATAGTTCTCAGTCTCTATGTATTTGCAAAATTAAAATAATGCAAAGCAAATGTTACATATTTGATACGTGTGTCACATTTCTCCAACATATACAAACATTCTTTCTTTTGCATGAGCACATCTTTCAAGAGAAACAACATTTTCGGCGCGGTTATACTAACATGACTGAACGTAAGAACAGTCATTTGCGTCTGCCAATATACTCTGAGTATCCAAACTGTGAGAACATGTAATAAATAACACATTATAGCAATTGTGATAGCTAACGAAAGTGATATAAAGAGAATATCTGCCGTTTTGGAGTGAATAACTGATGTTATTGCATCGAGAAGAAAGAACACTTTATATGTTCACGTGACGAATGAAGTTTGACATCTTTGAGAACAAATGTTCTTTCTGTTAAATGCCTTAAACATGTTAAAATCAAAGTGTATGGAGAAAGAAATGTTTTTTTCGAGGACGTTATCGGTAGGATAAAACTTGCTATTTATGATTAACCATAACCTGATAACTTCAAAAATGTCGATTTAAAAAGAAACTACGACATATTGTCTTACAAATAGTTATTTTCATCAAATTATTGATTGATACAACTGTTATACCAACTTTCTTTCTAAAAGTGTATAAATTATTAAATAAATAATTAATAAATCAATAAAAATATATAAATAAATAAAAAATAAATAAATAAAAAATAAATAAATAATCAAAAAAATCAATCAATCAATGAATAAATCAATAAATAAATCAGTCAATAAAAAAACAAAAAACAGTAACACAAAAATAAATAAAAAATAAATCAATTAATAAATAAATAAATAAATACAAATTTTAAGCAGACATTAGCAGACTGTGTAAATGACAACACTTCTCTAACTACTTGACCAATTATCTAAAGCTACAGCTAAATGTCGTAGACCATTTTTAAGCTAATTACATAGCTTAACCAGACTTATTGAGTTGATTTTGATATGGAAAAGGTAGACGCAGCACTGAAAAACTAAAAGCTAATTCGCACATATGGAAAAGCAATTGTATTTCACTGCTAATATCCACTATGTTATTGTTTAGAATAAAATACATTGCGATATTTATTACGACTTGTTTTGCTGATCTGCCGTCTTATATGTGAGACCTCTCTTGAAAAGACGCAACAAAACCGATTCTGCTACCTTTCTCTCTTGTGTGTGTGCGTCGAGTACATTCGATACTCTTTCAGTATTCAGACGTAAACATGATTAAAACGACACAACTGTCTCGACAACAGCTCAAACCGCTTTTGATTGATGGCGAAATGAACATTAATAATTATAAATTGAGCCACATCTCAAGAATGAATTTTAATACAACAATAAACCGTTTATCTATCCATCCATCTCTTTAATCCCACACGAACGTTATATACTTCTCTAAATATATTGCAGAAAAATAGGTTTTGTCATTAATTTGAAAATTAAATGTAAATCTTATATAAATGCGGATACGAATCGTTGACACATATAGTTATAACTGTTCAGTTCGTGATTATTATAGGAGTGATAGTCGTAGTTTTATTTGAATACGTTTCCATTAAAATGTAAAGGCGGTACAGAAAAGTTGGTGGGTAACATGCAGAACGTTAAATATGTATCTGGTCACAATGTAAAAATAAGAAAAAAAATGACAAGTAAAATCAACACTACCACAAATTAAACCAAATGCAAAACAAATGTCAATGAACAAAACATCAATAAATAGAGTGGTGAAGACAGGGTGTTCGAATTAAGATGGTCACAAGGCAATGCAGGTGATTGGCACCGGAAGGAAACTCTACTTCCTGTATTATATTTCGATTTTATATTTATTTTGCCTGTAAGAAATGCACGTAAGGATTGTATTATGTAATTATTCGTTTAAAGATAAAATGAAATGTATCTATTTTATTTTTCCGTATTCATCATCAGTCTCTTAAAACGAAACGAAATAATACATTTTGATGTTTTTACCTCATCCTAATGCACATTTCTGTCTTTGCGGATAGTAAAACTAATAATACAAATCTAATGGCCTTGATTCGAAGTTATAATTTGTAACAACTGTCAACAAACACATCGAAACGCTGATTTGCATGTGATGACATGCTAAAATGAACATACTTATCTTATTTTTAATATTTTCATCTGTTCATGTGGTAGCTATTTACACGTTTAAATACTGAAAAGGTGATTCCTTGGAAGCAACAAATACAAACAATAGAGAAAAATAGCAGTCTCGATTTTACTGAGTCTGTTCATGAGAGGTAATTATAAGATGTGACACCTCTCAGGCCTCCTAGCACGGCTTAAGCGATATTCTACTTTAAAGCAACACAAGATGGGCTTGATGATCCCAAAGGAAAAGAAAAATCTTAAGAAAAATCTTAAGAAATTTAAGCAGATCATTGCCGTAATAGTTATATTATAATGAAACTCAGGTTATTTCTAAGACATCCCTTTCTTTTCCAAAATACAACCAATTATGAGAATTTCAAGCATTTAAATCCCCACGTGTTACACTAATCCGGCATTGCATTTCAGCTACGACAACAGTGTAATCAGATAATAAAGACAAACACCATCTGAGGAAATCACTATTATTACAGAACGTATTAACAATATCTGATTCAAATTATAAACCTTTAACTTCTTGGACATCAATTCATTGTGAATATTAGGAAAATCCGAAAAAGAACAGGCAAAAAATACACCTTAACGGATTCCAGACTGTCTGTTAAAGAGTACTGGTAATTTACAACCAGTTTTAACTCAGGATTTAGTGTTATTTTACATTTACGGATTATAAATGTTTTTCAAAGATGTTCATTCAACTATTATAATAACACATTACTAGCAAAATATAAATCTGAAAGCATTTTCAATGAGGAAATAGGATAATTACATAACAGTACTGTTTCATGAAAAGAGATTGCTTTTCATAGAAGACAAATAACAATAAAGCTTCTAAATTCTATTCAAACTACTTCAACACAGCAGTAAATAATTTGCCAATTGGAAAAAAATGTTGTTATGCCCTTGTAATTACCAGTATCATTTAGTCTTAAACAGTGGTAAAATAAAACTCGTCGTTAGGATTAATGAAATGCTCATGAAATATTTCACTTGTACTCTTGTTTACAATATTATATCTTTCACCCGAGTATTTCTTTACAATGACTGTTTCTATTAATCATTTGCCCCATGTGGTGGCAATATATGAACTTTGTGAAACTCAAATTGTCTGTGTTTGATAATCGCATTTCGAGTATTAAATCAATATTTTGAGCTTGGCTCAGCCAAACTGCTCTTTCGCAATCAATGATCACATCAACCAATTATTTTCCCATCTTTGGCTCGATTATACTTATTCATTATAATCACCCATACTTCTAAAATTCAAGCGTAGATATTGGAGAGTCTCCGATCTCTACATGGTTGCTATTATTTAAGCATGTAATTAAGTAGTCCCGCAACATTTTTTCGGTAATTGAATTCCAGTTGATTTTCAGGTCAACTACATAGCACGTAGACAAACATAATATTCTACAGGTAACGGAAAACACACCCACGATTGCAGGTTAGTCATTATAGACGTGTCCATCATGGCAAGTTGCACAGTTTACAGTGTTTACGTGTAGCTGAAGATCAGTCAAGACATATCTTTATAAAATACGAATCACTATTAATACAACTGTAAACACTGCGTACAGTTTAAGTGGGAGCTGTAAACGAAGTCCGAGCCAATGCGTACAGTTTAAGTGGGAGCTGTAAACGAAGTCAGAGCCACTGCGTACAGTTTAAGTGGGAGCTGTAAATGAAGTCAGAGCCACTGCGTATAGTTTAAGTGGGAGCTGTAAACGAAGTCAGAGCCACTGCGTACAGTTTAAGTGGGAGCTGTATACGAAGTCAGAGCCACTGCGTACAGTTTTAGTGAGAGCTGTAAACGAAGTCTGAGCCACTGCGTACAGTTTAAGTGGGAGCAGTAAACGAAGTCAAAGCCCCTGCGTACCGTTTATGTGGAGCTGTAAACGAAGTCAGATCCATTGCATGTATTAATTAGAATACAGTAGAAATTGGGAGCTTAAAAACGAAGTCAGAGTTGCAGTATGCAGTTTAAAGCAAAGAAGTATACAAAGGTAGGGTCACTTAGTGCAGATGTAAAATATGAAGTAATTAATGTACTCGTTGCAGGCTGGTATCTGTTAAACATTTAAATACACTCAACTAGACCATGTCGCTTTGATGCCATTGAACAGATTGAATATTCAATTCGAAGTGTTTCCTATATCCGGTTTCTGGTGCTGGCACCACATAAATTATATATGAATGTCACATAATTATAACTGGAAAGAGGATATCAGTTTAAAGCAACAACATCCATTGTTAACGTCTAAGAACGACATTGAATCATTTATGAGAGGGCGTTTCTGTATCGTGATCTTCACTTGTTACAGGCCCTATTTGACGATGAACCAGAGAAATAGTCAACTGCTGTCACAACAGGAGGTCGAAATCCCTCAATGTGAAGTTCGAATTCAATACGAATGGGGATAACGAACATATTATTCATTTTTTTGTAATCATGTCCATCTACATCATTGTCATTTTTTGGTCATTACCAATCCCGATCTCAAAAACATAGGGTATGGATAATAAATGTTGTCAAACACCATTCCTTCTAATAATTCATTTGTTACACATGCAAATGAAGCTTATTACGATTTCTTACACCAGTGCACTGCATGTGATATACAGTAAGAACACTCGATTCACATGCACATACACGTACCTTTATTTAGTATTAGGTATACAGTACAATGCATATATCATACATAAATCGTATACATTACAATGAAAACATGATGCCAAATATGATAAAGAAAACAGTAACATCAACATTGATGTCAACATATAACTTAACGATTACAGATAAGTTTTATTATCTGTTTTAATAGAAACTGATAGAACAATATCAAGGATGCGGAAAAGTAATTCAAGCTTGTATGTTACTTCGTATTTTCAATGCATAAAACATATGTTGACAAGTATATACTAGTTCTGTTACGCATATATTTTGTAAGGGTGGGCCATGATATTTTTTCACAGAAAAACAAACTACAACAAACTAAATCATTTCGGCATCTCACTGTTTATTATCTTAAATGCTGATTACATTCATATTTGAATAGTTGCATTACGCATTTCGACAGCAAGTCTGAGAGAAATAGCAATGAGACGATGATGGAAATAAACTTATATAGTCTCGTCAATTGTTTTAACATGTTAAACTGTTGTAGCGGATTTGGATCAGCAAGAGCATAGTAGATACTTAACTTCGTATGCGTTCTTGGATGAACTCTGTGACCTCCGAGTATAATCGTGTCATCGTTCAGTTGACTGCGTCGCCGTCGTTTTTCTTTTCCTTTCGATTTACCGTTTGCCGCATTTTGATGCTTCTCTCATTCAAAATATTGACATGACCATTCATCGTATCACTATAACTATTTCCGGTAAAAAAATAAAATTTTACTCACTTGAGATATTATGTTCCGACAAAACAGCTAGAGTGATACAACAATTAATCCCAGATTAGTTATTATCAAATCCCTTGTTTCACGATAATCATTAAAATCACACATTGTAAGGTCTTTTCCTAAATTGGCAGACGTAACTGCAGATGAACAGAAAAGAACAGATATTTTATTTAGACTTGTACAAAGTACATCGTCATTCAGAACATATATATATAATATACGAATATAACAAAGAAAGACAAAAATATCGGACAGGGAAAGCAGCATTCAAGGACGACAGTCAACCACAACACACATAAACAAACACGCAAACAGACAAACGAGAAGGCAAAAACAATAAAAAATGCAAACGACATCACAAACACAAAAGAGTTGACAATAGGTCTACCGCCTTGGAACGGTCAGTGGCAACACAGCCCACTGGAGGTTTAAACGGTCCTAGGAGCACTAAACCTCACACTTACCCTGCTGTCATCCCATTAAAACAGGACAGTGTAAATAAAGAAATCCCCGACATAATCTAATCTCTAACCAACAAGGCAGCATCAATAGGCAATATAGGTAAAACACAAATATGCTCGTGTAAATATAATACAAAAAAAAACAATAGCCTAGAAAGCCACAATGAAGGTACTCAATGACTTGGCAGAATCCATAGCAACAAGAGAATAAACCATTAAGGGCACGACAAGAAAGATCATAGACAAACATCAAACGCCACCGTCCCATTGGGCTTTAGGTAGGCGTCATCATAGCGTCCACAGCCCGTCCGGTCATCGTACAATTAAAGAGGAAATCGTAGTGGCGAACTGTAAAAATGTCCACCACCAAGCATGCAGTACGTTGCAAAATGATAGGGTCATAACCCCTTTTGATAAACTTTTTAACAAGTCTAACAAAGATAGTATGAAAGTGATCATGACCAAGAATCTTACGAAGTCTATAAATCACATCACCATAGAAGTCATGTAGTGATAGTCCTTGTCGCGGAAGAGTCCTTAAATAACTTTTATATTTGGAAAGAAGATCAGGGTTACGATAATAAAATTTTGCAAATGTTTTACGAAGTTTATGGTAACGGTAACCCTGATTGAGTAGTTTTTTAGTTATACAAAGATTACGAATATTAAAATCCTCAACTCGAGTACAAGCTCTTGAAAAACGAATATGTTGAGACACATACACCCCATAAGAAGTTGCTCGGGGAACATCCCCATCCAAGTGGGGATAAATAACAATGTCAAAATTAAAACATCTCTCTTGTCATAGATTTTGCTAATTATTTCACTATTTTCAATCGAGAGATCTAAATCAAGAAAAGAAGCGTTATTATCAGATATATTAGCTTGGTTATAATAAGCTGAAGCTCTTTAGGATAAATATTATTACGTAAACAGAGTATATACATCATCTGTCAGTATATTTACATCATCATAGTTAGAGGATGAACATTATTATATGTATACTAAGCATTCAAAATAGAAAGTCTAACATTTAAAGAACATTTTATTTACCTCGCAACATTTAGTTATCATTACCATTTTTGAAATTTTCATCACTTCTATATATTTGAACATAGATGGCCTCTGGTGGTAATATATTTTAGTATATTTGTTTCTTAGTTCATTGTAACATTGACACACACATATAAAATGGTATTCGTCTTCCAGATCTTGTGAGTTACAACATAAACAATATCTTTCATTTCTCGGTATGCGATTTCTTGCATACCGTCCAGTTTGTATGTTAAGAGAATGGGCAAATAATCTCATTCTAGAAACAAAGAATCTCAAATTGCTAGGTAAAACATTTAGCTAGTGTTCATATTAAAAATCAGATTTAAAATATTTATAGTTATCAAGAACAGCACTGCTATCAATTGACCGATACCACTCTTGCTTAAAACAGTCAAGTATTCGTTGTTTAAAAACACATGGAAATGTTTTAACATTCAGCATATCTTGATTGTTAAATAAATAGGCAAAACCATAATCGGATAATAACATTTTTTACATTCAAAACCCAATTTTTACAGCCTCTTTCACAATCATATACACCTTGTTCATAGAGTTTTTTCATCAGAATGTTATTAGTATTTATTCCTTTACACCAATACTTAATAATTCTTATATATCTCGTAATATAAAGAGGGTAACGCCCAAGTTCACCATATACACCTACTGTGCATGTATTTAATCTAACGTTAAGCAACCGTTTACAGAACTTTAGGTGTATTCTTTCTGTTACTTTTGATTTAGAGAATCCCCATATTTCAGCGGCATATCCTAGAGCAGAACCTACAAATGAATCAAATAATTGGCATAGTGTTTTAGGCTTTAACTTAATATTTTTACAATTCGCTAATAAAGTGTAGAGCAATTTTAGTGACTGACCAATTAAATGTTCTTGATTTAATGAAAAATTGCCCGTATAATTAAAAATTGTGCCTAAATAGTTAAAATCATTTACAACTTCGATATTTTTACCATTATAGGTCCAACGTTCATTTTGAAGTAGCCCTCCTCTTTTTCTAAACACCATTATCTTGGTTTTCGTGGTATTTACTTCAAGACCCCAATTATTACAATATGAGTACAGACGATTTAAGTTATTTTGTAATTCCACTGGAGATTTACCTAAAATGGCCATATCATCAGCAAACAGTAACAATATCAGAACTATATCATCAATCTGTAAGCCTGAATTCACATCATTTTGTAGATGCAACTCAAGATCTTCAATAAATAACGAAAATAACAAAGGAGAGATTACCTCCCCTTGACGTAATCCTACCGCACATTCAAAATAGTCTGAACAAGTACCACAACCCTTCACGCATGATTTCACCATTTCGTACATGTCTTTAATAATTCGTAATATATTTCCTTGTATACCAGGTTTATATAGTTTAAGCCATAAAGCATTTCTATATATAGTATCAAAACATCGTTTTAGGTCTACAAAGGCAACATATAAACGTTTATTCTCATTCAAATATTTTTCAACAATAGAAAGAAGAACAAATAAAGCATCAACAGTGGAATGGCCTTTTCTAAAACCAAACTGTGCATCAGAAATAATATTATTGTTTTCACAAACACAGTCAATTATTTTATATAATATAGTGGTAAATATTGTTGACAGGCAACTAACTAGAGTAATGCCCCTATAGGTAAACTAGTCTTCATCAGAATTGTGTTCGTCGCAAAAAGACTCCGCTTCATCATTTGTACATTGGAAATCGTCGTTTCCTAAAGATGAAAAATAATCACGGAACTCCTTCAGAGTAATATCATTATCATTTGGCTTTTTTCTTTGTTTTTTTAAATATTTCCAAAATTGTTTAGGTTTACTGAACCTTATTTTTTCTATCTTCGAAACTTTTTTAATTTCAAGTATTTTTTTCTTTTTACGACATAAATCCTTTTAATCTTTTTTACATTTGCAAAAGTATTCTCTACTCATAGGAGTTTTACAAATTGTAAACGCACGTAAAGCATCTAAGTATCGATATGTATCATCAGAACAGTCAGCGTCAAACCAATCTGCTTGCTTCACAATGGAAGTATCTGAAAATGACGGACGAGTTTTTGTATGTGGCATTTTGAAAATAATGGATCCGCAACATTACGGACAATAGTTGTAAACTGGTTGATAACCTTATTTACGGAAGTTCGCTGTGACAAATCAATATTGTTTGTTAAGCGATTTAAGTCATTTAATATGGTAATAAGTCCACTACGAAACATATCCCTATTATTCGCGTCCCACTTAAATTTAACCTCCTTAGTGTCATTATATACCCGTGAGTTCATATTGCATCGCAAAGAAAAGCTGATAGGTGAGTGGTCACTCTATTTATTTATCGATTCAACAGTAAAATTCAGTATGTTCGTGAAATTACACTCTTTAGTAAGCAGGTAAACGATGACTGATGTCCCGTGATGACATACACATGTATATGCACCGATATCATAATCATCACCGATTCTACCGTTATCTATTCGTAAGCATGAATATTTACATACTTAGGTCAATGGGTTTCCCACCATAAACATTAGATGTATTATCAAGGGAGGCTCGGCGCATGGGTGTGTCGGGAACATATACATCATCGTCAATACACTCATTAACTTGGTCATAAATAATGTAGTCATGATTAATACCGGTACGACTATTAAAATCGCCTGTTAGATAGACGGAACCTATATTATCAAAGTTATGGCCCAGTCACACCAACCACGAATGTTTCCCCGAACCCACTACGGTTGTCCTTTCTCAAAAAATACTACGAACTACTACGAATACATTACGGTTTGAGTACGGTTGAGTACGGTAACAGTAAGGAGCAGCAACGTTGGCACAGGAAACACCGCGGTTGACATGTGTAAATGACTGGAACCACTATGGTTCCACTACGGTTCCAGTACGGACTACTACGGACAACTACGAACTAGTACAAACTAGTACGGACTAGTATAGAGTGTCACGAGCGTGTCACGGTTCCCCGTGGGGTCCGCAATCGCGCAATAATAAGGCCTGCATTTCAGCAATTCGGCCTTATTCGCGATGAAACCGTACTAGATCGTAATAGGCCGAACAAGTTCGTGTACAGATCGTACTAGACCATACTCCAACCGTGAGATAACCTTACTAAAACCCTAGTGTCCTCGTAGTAGGTCGTAGTAGGTCGTGGTAGGTCGTAGTAAGCCGTGGTCATTCCCGGTATGCCGGGAATGTTCTACGTATCACTACGGATCACTACGAATCGCTGCGAACCCACTAAGGATGCTCTACAGATGGAAAAATCGTGGTGCTGACCACGAGAGTTTTGGACATGTCTCGGGGTGGATCCACGGATACATACGATCTACTACAAATAACCACGAATAACCCAGGATACATTACGGATTCACTACGAATCCAACCGTAGTGGATTCGTACAGATATTCGTGGTTGGTGTGACTGGGGTATAAGTAACATCATGCTCTAAGAGATCAAACAAATCTACATCTACAATATTCTATTCTGGAGAATTTTCAGCCCATATATAAGTTCCACATCAATAAACATCGTTATCAAAATAAAAAATGTAACTGTCAAGTTTTAACCAAATAATGGTATCTGAATGATTCTTAACAATTTCGATCCCATCCTTAAATGTGACTTTATAATATAAAACAATTCCGCCACTACATCTTTTTGAGTTACGATGTTGGAATTTTATATAAAAGTTATAAGACGTATATATATCCAGCTAAATGTACATCACTTTTTTGGGAAGTGCATGTTTCATATAAAATGATATATCGTTTTTGGCAATGATATCAAGAAAATCATCATTGTCTCTCTTATTTCTAGCAAAGCCATTGACGTTCCATGAGAGGATACGTAGTTCACCCTAAAGCAGATGACTTTAGGAATATCGCCATTTTTGATCGAATGCGTAATTACATAAACTGGTCCCAGCAGTAACTTTTAAAGCTGTTTGATTGATTACGTGTGCAAAACAAGAACCCAAGTGTATTCAAGGAATGTGATAATAGAAGTATTGTATTTTTATTAACAAAGGACGTAATGAATGTCGGAGATACTTACGCAATTATGTTAAAGAATGGAACTATTTTTCATCTTATATTGATATTAGAGGCATTATGAACACATTGAGTGGAGCCTGAAGGATATTGAGTATAGTTTTTGTATATACAATTGAATGCGTATCTACAATGACCTTTCACAAATGCTTTTTGTGGATGAACATATCCTTCAATACAGTTGAACGTAGAACTGAACGTTATCATCTCAAACATTATATCTTAATTTGCTCTTAATGGAAAGATTTAAGAGACACTATCTTGACATGTCAACGTCGTCATCATGCTATCGTGTTTTGCTGTAAATGGAAAGAGTAAGCAGACACTGTCGTGGCATTCTTTGGTCGACATCATTCCATCGTTTTTTGAACTATATGAACTATTAAAGAAACCAACATCCGCCAGTCGTAAATCTCGCCACAGGGGCATTGACCGATCTTTATTATTAACATTCAATCATCTCCCCATATGAGTATACCGTTAAAAGGAAAGTAATATGAATAGCTATGAGTTTTTTTACTTTATACCGTTTCAAGCCCTGCTCTGAATGTTTGGCAAGTTGTATCCAAAAACCAAAAGTATTATGTCAACTATTTGATTCATTGTGGGGTCTATTTTAAATTATTCTTCTGAAATTTGGTGATATAGGAAATCAAAGCAAATCGAAAGAATAAATTTCAAATTTTGTAAACAAATTTTAAAATTAAGAAATGGAAATATTAAATAAAACTCTCTTGACATTATTCAAAGTCAACATAATTTATCATGACTCGCGCTTAACTGTAAGGTTACAGAAACGCTGTCTTGACACATTATTCACGTTAGACATTATTTTATCGTGATATGCGCTCTATGGAAAGATTATGAAGACGATTTATTGACATTATTTAAACCTCAACATTTACTGCCGCGGTAGTAAATATTGGTAGGAGGGCCTATCAAATTACCACTGCTGCACACAGCCTGTCTATCAACTAAAATAGCTGATGTAAACATTTTCCTACACATGCTGAAGCATTTGAATTGAATCACAATAATATTTCATAAATGAACATTGAAACTTTTCTTATACAGTTATAACCACACAAAATCAAGATTTTTTGACCTTTTGAAGGTCTGATGACAACCCGCATTATGTATAGAATGTTAAAAACAATACACATCCCAGACATGGTTTCATTCATTGATATTTCATTGCCTTGACATAATCAGGTACCGATAAAGTTGCCCAAGTGGTGTTGTTTCAATTTGTCTGGGAAGGAACGCATCTGTTACAGAGAAAAGTGAGATTAAAAGAACAAGGAAATTACAGAAGGATTTTCAATTTTAATGGATGGGATATAGATAGCGAATGTGAAGATACATATTTTCTTAATATTGATGGAAACCAAGAATTAGACAGATCTACGAACTTTAATGTTGATCATACAGTCGAATAATACATTGTGATGCTTACATTGTCTGGTTTTGATGATAATGCAGAGTAGAAGCTGTCTGCTGCAGCACGCTTGTTAATAAACACAGCCCAATGGGAAATGTTTACAGTCTGTATTAACAAGGATCATAATTTCATAGGCTCCTCCTGGCAAATTCAAATTGTTTGACAGTTGGTTTAAATTATTTTTTGAAACTATACTTTGAAAATGTCTGTTTAAAAAATAATTACACCAATAGATTTAACATGCTTAAATGTGTATTTGTGCAACTTTTCATAATTTATTTTGCAGTAGTTTATTAAAAAAATTGAAAAATTGACCTCTGATGTGATACACACTGATGTATACATGGAGGGAAAACACACATGCTTATTGTTAAAATTAGATTCGTTGTTTCAATATCAAATATAATCTTAGTAAACATCACTACAACGCCCAGACGATGACAATATTGTTGTTTTTATTTTAAGTTATTTTAAATTATTCAATAACCATGACACACATGTGGTTTTCTTCAGTTGTAGTCGTCAAAGATAGCGTTTGTTTAAAATACTTATACTGAACACAGTACACACTATGCATACCATATTAAACCAAAAGCAATGCACTGTACTGTATTCTAGCAGTTCAATGTAATTTGCCATGACATTTTATAATTGTGCTGCGTGTTCGTACATGTATATATTAAAGTTCTCCTGCCATGTTTTGTTTCATGAACATGTTTATGTCTATTTAAATCGAAATCAATCCACAACAATAGATATATACAACTCACACATTGCAATATCTGTGAAAAGCGAGAATAAGATTTTATTTGATGACGTAGAAAACTTTGAACAGGTAAATTAATCCACAGGTAAATGTATTTATCAATTATCTGGCAACAGTTGTGCAGCTATACAATTCAGATTTACCTCATTTCCCCGTGCAGTCACGCAGTGGGAAAAGTAGTATCTACGTCATGCAAATAATACTTATCTTTACATACAACTTAGTAGCGGATTTAAATGTATGTTTCTCTCCGAGACTATCAAGAAATGTTCATATGATTTTTCAGAGTTAAATTTGTTAATTGATAATACTACAAGAAGGGTGGCCATTCATCTTTAAGGAATAGGTAACACTCCTCTTCAAAGTGTGAGGGCCAGTATTAGACGTATTTCTTTTAAACACGTCATTATTTGGTTTTGAAATTTAACATGAGTTAGTTTGTATGCTGAGCGCAATTGTAAATGAGCGTTAGCTTGACTATTGCATACATCAGATATCTCGGATGTATCGAATTTCTGTTTAGTCCTATACATATGTTTCGGTTTTGTTCCGTTATATATATTTGTAATAATTTGAAATATGCGCATATTTAAAATGCCAATGAAGAGGACAATACGTCACATAAAAAGTGGTGAATACAAGGTTACCGTATTGGAAAGGTCAGTACGCAATATGTTAGGTTAAGTCGATTTGATGTGTACACAGCCCCGTTATTATCCTGTCGTCAACGACCAAATTGAGATAAAACGGTGTAAATAAAATTACATCCCTTCGAAAGAAAATCTCTAACATTAAAGCTCTCATCTAGAGAAATTAGCAAACGAAACACTTAAATGTTGTTGTGAATATATATATATATATATATATATATATATATATCTCAGGGAGTATCCAGAACTGAACTGAATAACAACAGCAATTGCAGCCAAAGAGAAGACCAACATGAAACGACCATGAAAAAAACTAGTTCATGCACCTTCCTCCATTTGTCCGGGTTTCAGCTGGAGCAATCATAGCGTCCCATATGTTGTCCAGTCATCGCACAAGATAAATGTGAAGCGTAGTGACTGACTAGAGGTCAGAGGGGTCTAAGAGGTCAAAGTCTCGCCCATTTCTGTGTTATGGTAATTAATAAATACAGCGTGGGTTTTTGCTGCGTTCAGTATCATGCCGTAATTTAAGCACAAGAAAGAGAAAATGGAAGTGTTTGTAATAGTACAAAACATACAGGAGCGTTTAAATTGAAATGTAATACATATTGCCATGTCATCTTTAAACAAATCCACATTGGGTAATTATCGTTTGATTTTACACTGACCACTTTTGATTTACCCCGTACACACGAACATTTCGAGATGAATAAAATATATGAACACCTGCATTTTCTTTTTTTTTGATTATTTTGCAGGATGTATGCAACTTTAACAGCTGAAAGCACTCTTATCGAGTTAATTAGCTTCGAGTAATATATCATTGACGCCTGCACCCATTAAATTACATGTAGCAGCAATTATAATGTTCACATCCACAGTATAATACTCCAAGCTAAACTGTCATTTCGAGGGGTCAAAGTAAGATTATTGCACCGTGACATTTATTTGTTTTTACTTACACTATTTTCGCATGAATCTCTTTAAATAAGTATGTCAGTCATATCAGTCATTTGGATGGATCCAAATAAAAATGGAGTCATATTAAAACGTGTCTGCTAAACTATACTAAACTATGACAATCAAAAAACAATATTGTCTCCAGTTTGGATTTTCATAATAATGTATTTAAAGACTGGACAGCAGAATAATAAAGATACATTTTCCCGTAACGTTACCATTAAAAAAACTAGCTGTGACCTGGAAGAGAGTTCAATCTTAATCAATCCATATGACGTCATAATGTGTTGCAGTTCTTGTGAAAACTTGTGTTTGTACTCTGCTGATCCTTTGGCATTATCGAGCACGATGGTTACGGCTTAAATGTATAATAAAGGTTAATCCGCTGCGATGATGCATGAGAGGTGTCGCACCTTGTCATGAAAGTCTGAATAAAACCAAGTGTGCTACTTTCTTCTCTGGTTTGTGTTCCAATGAATGATCCAATTGACTGCATTTATTTACATGATTATACATGATTATTTACATTTAATTACATGAATAATCCCATATTAAATTGCCATTATCATTTATTTAGTGTGTTATTGCTTGTTGTGAGTTACAATGCAACATCATTGCTATTCCATTTGTGAAATTTGGAAATTACTAACAAAACACGTGTTTTGGCTGTTCCGTTCCGTTATGTAAAACAACTAAATGTAAATCAGAAAGTGTGTTTTTACATTATAAGCATTTATAAAATATATCGTTGCGTCATCTGCATACATGTCCGCAATTCAAACCATCTCATTTACGTATTTCGCTTTCTAAAAATATATAAGTAATTTAAGAACTCTTCTGCGACAAGGACTATCACAACGGGACTTCCATGATGATGTGATTTACAAACGTCGTAAGAGCCTTGGTCATAATCACTTTCATACAATCTTGATTTTGAAACTTCTTAAAAACGTTTATCGAAAGAGATTATGACCCTATCATGTTTGCAACTTACTGCATGTTTAGTGGTTAACCCATTTACAGTTCGCCAATATGTTTTCCTCTTTGACTGTGCGATGACCGGACAGATTGTGGTGACGTCTACCTAAATCCTTATAGGACAGTAGTGTTTGATGTTTGCCTTAAATATTTTCTTGTCATACCCTTAACGGTTTGTTCTCTTGTTGCTCTGGTTTCTGCCATGTCATTGAGTACCTACGTTGTGGCTTTCTATGCCTTTTTTATATTATATATACATGATCAATTATGTTTTTAGTTATATTGCCTATTAATTTTGACTTGTTTGTTAGAGAATATTACATGGCGGGGATATCTTCATTTACACTGTTCCGTTGGATGACAATAGGGTAAGGGTGAGGTTTGGTACACCCTAGAACCTGGTTTAAACCCCCAGCGGCTTCTTTGCCACTGACAGTTCCAAGGCGATAGCACTATTGTCAACAAGTTTGTGTTTGTAATGTCTTATCTTGCCTTTTATTCTTTTTAAAGTTGCTCTTTGTTTCTGTGTGTGTTTATGGTTAACTGTCGTCCTTGAATGCTATATTTCCTGTTCGGTTTTTATATTCACTTTTACATTAAAACCTGGGATTAATTTCAATGTGTGCACATTTTATTTTGGGATAATTGCATCGCATCGAAGACTTCATGTTCTGATGTTTCTATTTTTGCAGAATGAATACATCTCTTACATCTTAAATCGTTGATACTAATATTTTCGACTTAGAATCTGTCGTATATAAATGGCGTATCCGACCAATTAAGTAAAGAAGCAATTATGATTTTTACAAATATTTTTACGTAATTCTTACACCCTTCTTACCGATTTCAATTTTAATATGATTGAAAATGTTGGTTCTTCTTCATCATCTTCAGTTTTATCATTATCGGTTCCATCAAACTCGTCATCATTCTCAACTTTCCCGTCATAATCCGGCCATATGTCGAAAAACATACTTTTCCTTAAACGTATGGCTTCTCGGAGAGATTCTGACATACTCATGCCTTGATGTAACATTAACATTTTTGCGGATCAGAGAACACCTTGTTTCAAAAGGATCACTTAGACGTTTTCTTAAAGAAGGTATCGTGGTTTTAGCAGCTGTGTGTAGCGCTTTTTCTGTACAAGTTCCATCTTGATGTAGCTGCTTTTCTTGAAATTCGTTAGCAGCAGAATCCCGAATAGATGTTTGGAATAATCTGTTTCACACTGTTCGTTTTACCTCTTTCAATTCATCATCATCTTTCTTATCATCAATATCATCATCTGTATCATCATCGTAATCGTCAGATACTCCATTCCCTATTTTACGGGGTGGACCGACATAATCTACCGAAACCTCAGAGCTTCCTGACATTTCGTCATAGTTTCTTTTAAACTGTTTTCCTATTGATGACAGCCTCGCGACTACTTGATTTGTTTCCCTGTTCATGTTGTATACTGCTTCTGTTACCCGTTTTACTAGTGTCCAGTACGTTATTTTTGAGAAGTTTATGTTCTATGTTTATGTTTATTTAATGGATAGATACGACGAGCCAATGTCATCATTTGCTGCTTATCTATGGGGTTATTGAAAAGAACCATGTACGGAGTATTGAGAGATATATACCTACACGAATTTTTCCATAGGAAAAAAATCTGAGTCAACTATATGACGGATACATTTCGATGGTGCGATACTTTGTAAACAGGTCAGCTATTCTCTAATCACACTTGCGTCCAGTACAATTACGTTGTTCCACATTGGTGAATAGGGGATCATTATAATGGTATCGATAATAGTAGTCGTAAGGTGTCATACGCGGGTTGCCATCGACTATAACAGAACAAGATTCCTTCTGGACGGGGTTGAATTAAATTGGACTCGAGAAGAGTGCCAGTCCAATATGTTTATCCACTTCCGCGAAATAAGAGCAGAATCAAAGAAAGTTAAAAATGAAAAAACACCGCTGAGAATCATCTCACTAAATAACTTTCTTTGATTCTGCTCTCAATTCGCTAAGTATTAGCAGAAGTGAATATTAACCGTGTCATTTTACCATTGATAGCGATACTTTAGGCATAATTATATCTTTATGGACTGAGAATTAGAGCTGAAATGCGTGTGTTTACTTACCGAGTCGAGACAAATCTTCGTTACGGATGATCATCTCGTGCACCTCTTGATGAGGTCGATTACTGGGTTTGTATTTAGTCGGTGAAAACAGTTCGTTTCTGCCTGTTATAAATGTCTTTATTATTATAAAACAGTATTATAACCCGTGACATAAGTGTAGCTGTATGTTTAATCTTTCAGATAGTATAACGTTCAATACTATCCGATATACATTAAACAAAGTCATACGAGTTTAAATCAGTTTATTCTATCTCTCCCTGATATACATATTTCATCACATGTGTTTATTTTTACAAACAGCACACACTGACCAATGGATAAGACACTCCTACGGCCTACCGTAAGGGTATTGAAGATTTTGACTCTATTTTATTCTAATAATCTGGTAAGAGATACAGGATATCTGAAATTACACAGGGAGATTTTAGAAATATACTATTTCAGACATTCGTCTGTCTGTTCATCGTATTCTCAACATAGATGGCTCCAAAAACATTTCACCGCCTTGCATCATAAACATGATGTATTCGCTTGTTTATTCAGATATAGGTTTTAAAGGTTTACAGACAAGACTGGTAAAAAATGTCTCTATATTATATTATATACAGTCTGCTTCTAATTTTACAGACGTACTGGGAATTTACTTAAGACGGATGCAGTACAATAATTGGTGCGAGTGTGAGAAAGAGACAGACGACATTGAAATGCATTTGTGTGATTGGTCAGACAGTTAGACAACGAGTTATGGAGTACACTTGTATGAATATTGATTATAATATGTTTTTGAGGAAAATAACGAGGTAAGCAGCTGATTGAGGTGTTACGACGTCTTTATTACCAAGATCATTCGCAGAAAAGGCACATACAATGTCATACATAAATGCATTTACATATCAATAGAGAGGTTTAAGTTATACAGTTGATTTTCAGTTTTATTTGTTCATGAATTGAACATTAACATGTAACAACGGTTACACAAGCAATACAATTAAAGGCGCAATATGGTTCACCGAAATGATACAGAGTTTGTATCACATTTTAGTGAACAAATTACAGTCATTAACCACCCCGATTATCCCGGGTTGTAATTAGAACAAAACAAATATGTAACTCACCCTCCTATATCAGTGTTTTGACTGTTCATTTATTGTTGGCATACTCATTACCTGTAATGAAAATACACCATTTGGCCCTGCACTCTGTTCTCTATCAGCGCAGTGTTCAAAGGACACGTCGTAATAGTACATGTGTTCCCAAATGAGTTATTAAAACTGTCTATTTAATTCAGTCTGCAAAATTCAATTATTTTCAGTTAACCGGATTGTGCAGTTCTCCAATGTTTAAGGCTTCCAAATAATTCGTCATCAGTTTCATTTTACGTTGTAATAAAACATAGTCTTCATTGAAACGATACCAACTGAAAGAGTTATGACAACCACTATAATCTGAGATACAGAAAGGAAATTAAATGGAAATTAAAAGAAGAAAATAGTTGCAAAAGAAAGCGTTAACTGAGTTTTGTTTAGATTTAATTGTATAAAGCTTTTTTAGAATTAAATTGACAAATTCTAAATTGAATATGCCATTTTGGTACAAAAGTTTTTTATCATTACATTGAAATATCATGTTGTCATTTGTTTTTCAATAGGTCGAATACTTAAGGGACTATCGCTTGATAAAGAGGATAGGGTGTAAAGTAAAATTGTCAAAGTGTCTAGTTTCTTTTGCAACTGAGTATATAATTACAAGCCTTAGGCTTCAAACTTATTGTTGTGATAAAACAGACAAAACACGATGAAACATGTAATATTACAGCGTTTATTATACTGATGGATATGAAGTTGTTGTATTATAATTATGTACATTCCAAGCGCAATTGCCTCCATGAATGTAACGATACCATGATTAAGTAACGTAGAATACTGAACGATTAGATCAGTGCAAAGTAAACGGACGATATGAAAGGATGCAATACATGTATTGCAATGTAATATTTTATCGAATGGCATGGTATGGTATCTTATTGTATCGTTTACCTAGTGTAGTGTAGTGTAATGTAGTGTAGTGTAGTGTAGTGTAGTCTAGTGTAGTGTAGTGTAGTGTAGTTTAGTGTAGTGTAGTGTAGTGTAGTGTAGTGTAGTGTAGTGTAGTGTAGTGTAGTGTAGCGTAGTGTAGCGTAGTATAGTGTAGTGTAGTGTAGTTTAATGCGTTTTAAACTCTCAATCACAATACCAGCTGCTCAAAGGCGTGAAGAGGTAACTTTCTGTGTTTATAGTTACCACACACTATGCAGGTGTCTGGCTGACACTTTCTTCTGAGATTTAAACAGATAAGAAACAAACACATGGTACAGTCATGAAACTTGTTTATAATTATGTCATAAATAAGGTTTCATTGCAAATAAAGACTTCTAGCACAATTTCCGATATCCGTTTTAACATTGTAAACAACTTTCATTCTGATATGGCGCATACACGTGTATAATAAAATAACAAGATTTCACTTATAGGGAATCCATTATAATTAACTGCCTTGGGAATTGTAAAACGAAAACATGATCAATCTGAGAAACATCAGATTTTGACAGATTTCTGTCTTTTTGCACTAGTGACGCAGCAACTATTAACGACGCAAGCATAATTGTTAATGCTTTTTTTAAAGTCAAAACCAAGCAAATCCACCATGATTATTAAAATTGAATTGGAACCAGGCGAGAGCACAACGATTATTGAATCGAGATCGGAACCAGGTTAATCCTCTCTGATGGTTAAAAGGATGGTTAAAATGTAGCAGTCCTCCACGGATGTTAAAATGTCTGCAAAGATATCGTTGCAACAGCATGAATACTTACTTTACAAATTTAACATCGATACAAAACAACTAGACACAGCTTTACAAAATCGCTCTGGATGAAGCTTATTACAGCGTTAGTGCTGTATTGATGTGATAGAGAATCGGAGAACCCATGAACATCCCCTGTTTCCCAAAATGCGACCACTGTATCCTAAAAGGCTGAGACGGGAATCGAATTGAATTTGGTTTTATAGTCGAGCCAACAGCTAAGGTCATATGGCGACTTTTCAGCCTCCGTTGGTGGATAAAGACTCCAGGTGCTACTTCGGGCAATTTTGTCGTACCAGAGGACACCTGGGTATCTAGAACACCGACGTTCCGCCAGCTTGATGGATAGCTTCCTCACATAAAGATGCCAAGGCCCATGTTTTAAAATATTGTTAGTCTTATATTGCCTAATAACCATCCCAAGGTGGAAACCCTGTCTTCATTATATTGTCCGTTGACTATTCAATTCGCTAATTTGATTTAGTTTACGATACAGCGCGAAACAACTTTACAATTGCATTTGGATACTGTGATTTCTACAGGATCAGTTTGCTCCTGTTTGACCCAGTTATTTATATACAGTGTAATACTTAAACCACATTATCATAGAATCATCGACTATGTTTAGATGACTAATTCAGCCCTACATGTGATTAACCAAGTAACAGCGGAAGTAAATTATGTATCCCTCAGATAATAATAGTTTCTACTATCTGGTAACGCGTCGCGTTGATTCATTGTAGACGTGCGTTTACAAATATTGTCTCTTTAACTAGTATATGTTTTTGAAAGAAAAGTATAGCATGCACGTTTAAGTACATTAATTTTGTATGTTCTATTGCTGTTATATATTACGCAAATGTCGCACATTTTAAATGTCAATTTCGTTAAAATTTCACAGTATATATACATGTATGAATACTGGTAATTATAATAAAGGGATATATTATGTATTTTAGATAGTGTCACATGTGATATACTTACTTAAGACTGACCATGTCCAATTAAAAATAAGATAAATAAGTGTGTTTGTAAAATAAATGTACGTAGTCCTGAAATATGTATTATATATTAATAGTGCTGATATGAACATAACATCAACACCCGGTTGCTTTCTAACAATGTATTGTCAAATATGGGCGCTTAATTATCAGTTTAGTATCTTATATTTATAATAGTAAATCAGTATTTGCTTAACTGTTATAAAAGGAATGTAATGGTTCTATAGAAACAACAACGCACGAACGCAATAACACCTCCAATCTGCACTGTATCTAAAACTATACTCAACGAAAACGCACCACAAAACAAACCCTTTTAAAAGTTAGAATTTGAATCATGTCGGACAAAAAATGATAAAATTCATACAACGAGTCGACAATTAAAAGAAATGTACGTGGATATCTGGATTTAGTATATTCCACATTGCTGTTATGAAATGCACGTGCATTTCCGGTTTTCTTCAGTTACATCGCATAAATCATTTTATAGCATATTACTGTCAGTCGTCAATCAATGAAAAGGCCAATAAAAACAAATAGAATTTATTCCGAGACAGATTTATAATGCAGCTTAAAATTTAGTGGAACATTTGTTTAATGCTAGGTTCCCACTATCACGATTCGTGGCACGATTGAAATCGTGGTCTTAATCGTGGATTAATCGTGGTGATCCTATCAGATCTTATCAGATCTTGAGGTCAGTCGTGGCAATCGTGTTAATCGTAGAAAATCTTTGAACGGTTCAAAACATTTCTACGATCAACACGATCAATTGTCAATCGGGATCATCGTATCAGATCGTATTGCATCGTAACAAAGCGCGACAGATCGCATCTAATCGTGCTTTCAAATCGTGGTGGACGGGATCGATCTGAGACAAGACAAACACCACGCTCTGTTGAGATGTGTTGCGATCTCCCACGATCTGTCACGATCTGTTACGCTCTGTCGGGTCCCATTGCTCAAGACCTGACACGAATGACTCACGAGCAGATAGGAGTTGATACGAGAAGATGCGAGTAAATGCGAGTAGATAGGAGTAGTTACATTTTTACACGAACGCTCACGATCTGTTACGAGTTCTCGTGCCCGTCGATAATGTAAGTATACAATAATACTGCAAATGCCACGTTGTCATCATCCGCAACTCCTGCCATAATCAATGGTTGAAGGTTGTAGTGTTCATTCTGTAAAAGTTCACGAAACAATGAAGTTCATGGTCAGTCGGGCTGTATATATACCCGTCGGGGTCCAGTCGTAGCTCAAATCGTGATCACCCTCGATCATGATCGTGAAAGACATCGCGACCACAATCGTATACTATCGTAACGGAGCGCATCGGTTCGTGATGAACGTATCGGAACGTATCTGCACGTACCAGATCGTCCTAATTCGGGGAACCCGATCGTGATGATCGTGTCAGATCGAGACCCAATCGTGGACCCGATCGAAACAATCGTATCGGAACGTATGTGATGGTATCTGAACGGGAGATCAGACCGTGACAGATCGTGACACCTGAAATTGACAAATCGTGACCAGATCGCATCCGAGCGCCAGAAATCGTATCAGAACGTATCGACTCGCATCACTTCATATCCAAACCTGAAATTTCAGAGAAGTTCCACGATCAGCTACGAATGGCCAATCGTGGCGTTCGTAACGGATCGCACGACAGTGGGAACCTAGCATAAGCTGTGATTTGCACAGGGTTGACTTTGTTACACTTTGTACACCACTTTAGATACAATTTCATCGTTTTATTCGTACTTATCTCTCAATCATTCGGATCAATATTAATAATCATCAAAAACCAAAGTTTGTCTGTTGCTGCTAAAACATGTTTTAAATTGCGAATTCACTATATTTTTATTATAAAGGGAGGTAATCTGAAAATATTCGTTCTTGAAAGTTGTATGGCGCAAACATGAGTGAAAAGATCAGCGGCTTTTCTTTGTTTTTGTGGTGATGAGGTATTCTCTGTTTATTTCAATATAACAAAACTGTGTTAACTCAACGTTTTAACCACAAGACCCGGAAATGCTGTTCAAAGAAAATCAAGGGGAATAAGTTTGCCCACAAGTTTGATTCAAAGAAAATTGTTTTCATGACAATGGTGGCCTTTAACAAAGCATATAAGATTAAATAAAATATAATTTCATTGTGTCTAAATCTATGGGTAAAGTTGGGGACGTTTATATTTTTGCTCAGTATATTAATCAGCTTCATCTGTCAATGCATCGAATAAATGGGCGTTATATGCACACTCATAATAAACGGTGTATATTTTACAGCGGCTTTTAAATTATATAAATGCAAATACATCAAATAAATGAACAATGAATTGCAGTCAAACAATGGTATTCAATTTATACGGATTATTCAAATAAGAGTTTTTGTTTGTTTGTCTTTATGAAAAACATGGAACACAACGCCATTTCTATAACCAGGATCAAGTACAATACTGTGAATCCTTGCAAACATTAACAATTATCGCGCAAACAAAGACATCAACATGTTATATACAGCAGTATTATTGATAGCTCATAGCGTGTTAACTGTCATTCCCATTAACAACGCCAACGTGGACTGTTATTCTGTTACAGAACTATTTCTGGCCTAATGTATTTGGGAAGAGAGTGGCTATATTTCACTGTTAGGAACAGTGATAATATTCACTATGGAAATGCTATTCGAAGACAAATACGTACTCTGGCCTCAATCTGTGGCATGTGTGCATTAAAACTAGCTGAACGAATCAGTCAATGAGCATTCTAGCAGTAAATACGCACTATGTTCATTGCGTTTTCCAATGCCCATGTAACGATGCGAAATAGGTCTTAACTGAATATTACCTTATTGTGAGATCTCAAACGTAAAATTGACAATAAATCTGATGAAAATCATGAAATTATTATGTTTTCTGAGCACCATAACAACTTTATTACATTCGATTATATTGGCACGAATGTCAGGTTCTCTTTATCATAGAACTCCATGATGAATAACGTGTAACCTCCATCATCCTCTGTAATGTAAATACTCATCATATAATCGTCCTTAGATTTAGATTTGTATCTGTTTTACAACCACAATGTGAATTCAAGCTTGATCGTACGCCATTGAATGGTCACAGTCCAGGTATATTTTTACATAATTATGCCCTTACATCATGTACAAATAAGGGATATTCGTGTGACAGTTTGCAAAGGAGCTGTTGTCGCAAACTCACAACGAGTTCTCTCCGCTATAGTCTTTGATTCGAACCCCACTCGGTGGAAAGTCTGCGAGTTACTAGCAGAAAGACGGTGCTTCTTCTCAATTATCTGATTTCCTTTAAATTGCCTGATGTCTTCCTTAACTAGTGTACCTGTTCCCCATTTTTTTGGAATCTAAAATGATTTAGTAATAACTGGCCTTAAACACCATGCATTTGATCATAAGAGTATTATTAATTTTATTAATTTGCAAAACAAATTCATTATTAAACACAATGGTATGTATTTTTTTATGAATATACCATTTTTCATCTACATGTTTGTTATATATTGTGTATGTGAAATGTCAATTTGAACAAGCAACATATTGTTTAGACCTTACGATAAGTTCTAGCGCTCCAAAAGACTACGATTGTAAAAATGCATAATGTTGCTATGTTCATTGGTAATAGTTGTAAACGTTCTGCATTTCATTGCATTGTTTTCATATACAACTATATTATGTTACTTGACGTGTACTGCCAAAACATATACTGTTTTGCATATATGAATTCAAAGAAAACATCAACAAAAGAATAAGGAGGAAACATTGAACATTCTTCCAAATTACTTCCTTTGATTAAATTATATGTAAGTAGATTTAAAGTCAAAATGTTACACGATTAATAGACCAAAGTGCTATTATTGCTAATGCATGGCTTATTCTTTAAGATTGCCGTGTGTCTCTTATAACAGTCCTCAACATTTAATAGTTTCCGTCTAATCTGTAGATCGATAGTGCAGACTGACGTACCATCAAATGTGGCATACGAAATGTTCAGTTAAACTTCGAATATGATAACTATAATAATCTAAGTGATCCTTTTCAAACAAGGTGTTCTCAGATCCGCAAAAATGTTAATGTTACATCAAGGCATGAGTACGTCAGAATCTCTCCGAGAAGCCATACGTTTAAGGAAAAGTATGTTTTTCGACATATGGCCGGATTATGACGGGAAAGTTGAGAACGATGACGAGTTTGATGGAACCGATAATGATAAAACAGAAGATGATGAAGAAGAACCAATATATTTTCAATCATATTAAAATTGAAATTGGTAAGAAGGATGTAAGAATTACGTAAAAATAGAAAGGTAATTACTACGTTTGTAATTCGACACAAATATGGATTCTCTAGAAGTATACGATTACCAATAACAGAAATGGGTACCGTACGTTGCGGAGCCCAACAAATGGTATCAACATTTCAAAGATATAAGAGACGGTTACGTTCAGCCCGATCATATGAGGCGTTATATCAGGGGCAGCGGTGCTTGAAACAGAAGATTGAAAGAAGTAGAAGAAAAAAAAGCTATTCAGCGGTCAGCAGTCAATCTCGTGACACCCGTGGCTCAAGCGATCGAGATTGCTCAATTGGAATTGAGGAGAAACCAGAAAGTCAATCAGATTGTCAAAAAAGTGAAAGCAGACTATAAAAAGTGGAGTAAACGCCCTAGAAATCTCACTGAAACTCCTTATGACCAAAGCTTTCTGTAACACCACTGAAATTGTAGATATTTGAAAACATTAAATAATCAGACAAGACGGGGATGCCTAAACCGTTTAAATACAATGGAAAGCAAAATGAGGAAACTTATAATGAGCTGGTATAGTGGTATAACGCATGGAAAACAGTGATAAAGCTACTAACATTTTATTTCTTGTTAAATAGTCCGCATAGAAAGTAAATAATAAATTGTAAACATCCATTCATGAGTTATTTATTATTTATAATCATGTTTGCAAACTATTTGGTAAGTTTGGAATTTTTCTTCTGATTATTTACGGACAAGTTATTCATGATATCTTGCCTAGTCTATCCGGCGTATCGACACATCACGTAATATATACAATATAATCCGCACGTATCCCAGGTATCGACTGGAATCCAATACATACTCTTGAAATAAGGATTTTGAAGTTTAGTTTCGAGCTCCAAATCATAAAACTGGTGTTTTACCGAGAGAAACGAAGTATTCGCCTGTTGCTTTGCTGGGAAGGTAAAACGTCGCTCAATTATCCCTGAGTTGGCAGCTGGTCTGCGTGTTAGAAATAAAAAAGTGCCCCTTTCTATATTTCAATTCGTCCGCTGAACACACTGTCACAGGATATCCCTTTAAGTGTTTATATAGTTCAAAGTTATCCATTGTACCAATATGTTTACCAATTGTGACAATCATTGGGGCTACACTCGCTACATCCCAGTGACCCCACCAGGTTCATATGGTCTGAAACCATCCAACACAGTTGTATCTTGTCCAGTTTCGGTATAACTTGTTCAATCTCGTCCTTCAAAATTATCAATATGTTAAATTCGTCAAATCTTAGAGCAATTTCTCTACAAGTGGGTTGAACTTCAAATTTCCCTTTCGGTAACCAAAAGTGGTGTAGGTCGACCACTTTAAAACCGCTGTTCACACGAACGTAACGGTTCGCTCCTACATGTTGTCTCAAATGCACGTCTTGCCCTTCATTGAGTTGCGCAATAGCATTCTGTATATCTTGTAGATTGTTCATCAACTGTTGATGAAGTCGAAGGGTTAACGAAAACTCCTGTTTGGTGCGAATGTTGTTCACATAGACTGTCTGACAAAAGGTAATGTCGACATTTTGGTGTCCAAATTGTTTTACTTCTACGAAAACGTAACGTATTTGCACAGCTGTAAATTATTTATTGGTTGAAACATATTGTATTGCAATATTTACATTAGTTTGCAAAGGAGTTGGGCCACAAGTTCTACAACATTAGTTACGGTCCGTCCCTATACAGTTTGTTGACAAAATAAATAGTATTGGAGTTTTACAATCATAAAACATTTTAAACGAAAAGTATAGGAAATGCATTAATGAAGTTAACATATATACACTCAAGAGATATGAAAACGCAACACTGGAATTTCCGCTATATATTGTATATACTGCACACTTAATTGCACATAATATTTCCAAAGAAATCCCAAAATGTTTTGTAAAAAAAAGTTGCAGTTAATTAGAGAAAGGACACAACTGTGATGTTGTAGACGTTTTAATCACACTACACCTTGTAACAAGAACTTCATAAATGTTGAAGTTGCTCTTTCAAAAACTGAGCTAGTTTAGTACTGTATTTAACGTAAATAGTTTCCAAAAGGTTCCATCCTAAGTTTGCTCACATGCTTGAGACAAACGCGTACTCTGTCAATAATGAAACTTTGAAGGAATACTATTTGCTGTATTATTTGTTGTTTTAGTATTTTTTCCAAAAGGAAAGGTCTTACGTAGCCATGTGCCATTCGATTAAAAGCAGCATATTGTACATACAATATATAGCGGAAATTCCCGTGTTGCGTTTTCATATCTCTTGAGTGTATGTAAAGAGAAAGGATGAGGAGAAAAAGGACAGACAGTTAAAGACGTCTCGTAAGCGATCAAATGTGAGCATAGTGAGTTTCATCGAAAACGTCTGGTATCTTTAATATATTTTTGCACTGCTTTAAACAAAAGCTCATTATCGCTATCTTTCAGCTCTGTATTACCAGAACACAGCTTATCAACACTTAACGGGTGAAACGTTCGTGTCGAAACAAAGAGCGTGCGCCTTTCCTCACTATATCGACAACACTTAAATAAGTAGTGTTCGACGTCCTCTCTTTGATTTCCACAGTCACAACTTGATGATAAGCGCAAATGATTTAAATACAAGTGATGATTTAGATCGCTACATGCATTTCTTAAACGAGCAGGAATGACTGAAAGATATATTGAGCCACATAAGTAGTATTTTGGAACAGTGAAACATTGGAACGTCCTAAGAAGAGAGCTTTTAAATGATAGTTATTCCTTAATATATATGGGTAAATCATTCCAAAGGCATAGCGATGATGGTATGAATTGAAACGGACCTAGTTAATCCTGTAACAATTCTTGCAGCTTCATATTGTAACTTTTCTAAAGATTGTTTTATAAACTGTGCAGCCATCCCAAACAATAAAAGCATACTCTAATATCGGTCGCATATATGAAATATATATTTGGTTCATTGTTTTCTGTCCAATTTTATATTTAAGGAATCTCATCAAACCTAAAACCTTTGATTCTGACGATAAAATATTATTGATGTGTTCATGCCATTTACCATCATAACTTAAAGTTAATCACAAATGTTTGTGATGTTCTACAAATTCTAACTGCATATTGTTGAAAAAAAAAATTGGTTTTCGAACATTTTTCGATGTTGATATGAATAATACTTCAGTTTTGTTTGGATTAAATGTAACTAACCATGTTTTAGCACATTCTGACATTATTTGTAAATCATGATTTAAAATACCTTCCATATCATCTCTAATAATATTTGATGTCTAAACTGAAAGCGAGCTGTCATCAGCAAATAGTCTAGTTACGCTTAGCATATTATCAGCAATGTCATTTATATATATTAAAAAGAAACGAGGCCTAAGAACAGATCCTTGGCGCACAACGGATAAAGTTAATTTCGAATCTGATTTAGCAGTATTCATAAGAACTCTTTGAGATCGATTAGAAAGATAATCTGCGTTCCATAGCAACAGTTTGCCATCTATACCATTTTGTTTGAGTTTAAATAGTAGTGATTTTATCCAAACGCGATCAAATGCTTTGAACATAGGGGCAAACACTATACACATGAGTGTTTTCTCATCGATTGTTTGACAAACATGATGGTAAATATTAAGGAGTTAAACTGTAGAATGACCTGGTCGAAATCCGAATTGATTCGCAAAAAAGAGTAAATCATTGAAAATTAAAAAATAAAAACATGTTTAAATATTATTCGATCCATAATCTTTCCTACACAACTAAGTAATGAATTTGTCTGTAATTACTGGGCGAGTTTGAATCGCCTGCTTTAAACAATGGTATAACAGTAGCAATTTTCCATAAATCGGGATATACGCCTTCATTTAAAGAATGGTTAAATATTATAGATAATGATTTTGATATAGTAAAAACGGTTTCCTTTAGCATTATATGTCTTTTCGCATCCTCTCCTCCAGCTTTGTTTACTACCAAAATATTAATGATATCAATTATTTCTGATTCTTGAATTACAATCTCATCTAGTTTTGAGTTAATTAACAAATTAATCTGCGGTAATTGAGCATTTGTTTCATCAACAGAGGAAATGGAAGCACAATAATCATTTAAACAATCTACCTTTTCTTTTCTGTGATTAAATATACAATGTCTCCATTATCTAATGCCAGAGGTGGAACGACTTCGGAGTTTTTATTCGTCTTCATGAAATGTTTCAATAATTTCCAATATTTACGCTGATCACCTATATTTGCTTCAAATATTATATCTTCGAGATTACTAAAAAAGGTTTCTCTTGCATGTTTTTTTAAATTATTACCTTTCTTTCTCATTGCTTTATATACATTCCAGTTCTCAGGTGTATGAGTACGGGCAGCCTTCTGGTTTTGACGATCACGTTGTCTTGAAACGCGCCTTAATTCCGAGTCATACCACGGTTTATCATTAGGCCTAATAGTAACAAGTTTTGATAGAATACATAATTTAACAAGCTCTATAAACGTATTTGTAAAAGTCTTACACGCTTCAAGAACAGATCCATGTATTAGGATGCTCCAGACATAAGATGTTATAAATATAAGAGCGTTAAGTTTGGCAAAATCAGCCTTTTTATAGAGCCACACACGTCTTTTGTATGTCTTTTGTATATTTTGTTTCATATGTTAACAGTGGTTAATGGAATAAATAAATATGTACTATAGTGATCACTGATTTCACTAGGTGATTTTATTATACCAGAGTTTATAAATTTAAAGTCAATCGGTATAACAATAGGATCTAACATCGTCGTTGACTGATCAGAAACGCGCGTTGGTTCGTCTATAACATTTTTCAGATTATTAATGAGTATTATATCTTGGTTTTCGTTAATATCTCCTATCAGAACTATGTTGTTGCAAATATCAAGAGATTTTTCAATGCAGATATTTAAATCTTCCCAAACACTAATAGGCGCCTTTGGTTGTACATGTAGACAATTTGTAGCATCGCTCAGCGGAAAGTCTACGGTTTTTTTTTTTTCAGACATGCTGTTTTTCGCCGTTTACAGACGCCAGTGGAGAAGTCGGCGGTGGAGCTATTTACAACGTGTCCGACGGCATTATTCGACACTGGGGACAGTTGCGGTCAAATGCGTTCACGAAATACATACAGCAATAAATAGAGACCAGTGGGTTCACGGCCTACATTACATAGTCGCTCAACATTACGAGATTACAGATAAAGATAACACGGAACATACAAAGTAATCTTCCATGCGTTCATTTCATTGATAACTTGTGAGTGGGTTGCATTCAAACTAGACTCTTTATCAAATATTGACCCTACCATGGGTTCATGTGGGGTTGTATTCGTACACACGGGGAGTGACCTTACCATGTGTTCATGTAGGGTCGTTCTTGTTTATAAACTACATGGATATACCTTTATTTCGTATGTGTCGTGTTCGGCCGTTTCCAAAGGTCCCCTTGAAAGAGACATTTTGAAGTCGTACATTCGACGGAATACCACTTTACAAAAGGTTCAACGTATATGAATTAGTTTTTGCTTAGTGATTTAATGTATATGAATTATTTGTTATTCACGTGTACATTTATGTCAGGATCGCACCATGGGTTCATGTACGATCGTTCAGACGCGTTAAGGTATAATGTGCATTTCGCTAAAACATCAGCATAAAATACGCGTAATTAATTGGTGTGTTTTTCTTTTGTTATTTTGTGTTCGATATATGCCAAGGTCATTCGCTTTTTTCTCTTTCTTATGGCGATTTCATCAGTCAAATTATCTGATGAGAGTGGCGAAAATCGCCATAGCTAATTAAAGAGTATATAAACACCATTAATGTTTTTAATATAAAAACAGTTATTTCCAATTAACGGCAAATCGTGTAACAACTTAGATTACGTAATATTGCATAATTATATTTAGTACATCTAATTTTATAGTCATTTTTTCTATATCAGTTGCATTATGCAATTAACGGAAATAAATATGTGTTACATAATAGTACAATGTTTCATGCAATATTACATGTCTACTATTTGAACTTTAAACACATTCACACTCTTGTGAATAAAAAGTCACTTTGTGGCATATATCGACTCTACACCTACTAGTTGTTTGTTACTTACTTCCCAGAATAAACAATGCGCATAAATAATATAATTGCGAAGTAATTGGATATTTATGCAAAGCGTTTGTTCTCTGTACGTACGGCCTGGACCCCGGTTTATAAACCTATTACGCGCTTCAGTGTTTATAACACAACACGAATACCATTGGCTTATTAAAACAGCGGAGGCAGGCCCCCATCATCACCAGGGTTATCTGTAACATATCCCATTCAGGATCTGTGTTTTACAACAGCCAGTCGGAGTGGAAAATTCTAAAACCGCCACAATCCCCAACCAACCACCCTAGCTAATTAAAGATTATATAAACACCATTGATCTTTTAATATAAAAACAGTTATTTCCAATTAACGACAAATCGTGAAACATCTTAGATTACGTAATATTGCATAATAATATTTAGTACATCTAATTTTATAGTGCTTTATTCTATATCAGTTTCATTATGCAATTAACGGAAATTAATATGTGTTACATAATATTACAATGTTTCATGCAATATTACATGTCTACTATTTGAACTTTTAACGCCGCGTTATAAATTATTTATTTGAAAATAACACCTGTCACAATGATTGTTTTTTACTCTAACAGTTATCGGGAGTTAGATTATGGCAGTCATATGAAATCGAAATGTTACAAAATAAATAGGGTATGATCTCATCTTTTTAGTGTATAGCACTTTCCGGAAAGTGTTGTTATCTGCCCCTGATTTTTCGCTCTTTAGCTCAAGAAGTTTACTTCCGGGTAGTATCCTGGAAGGGGTATAAAAACCACTTCCGAACCCCCGCACCTCCGAACCCCGAACCCTTTACAGAAATTAAAAATACGTATAACTGACAATAAACGAATCATACCGTTATAATTTTAACTGGTATATGCATGTATTTAATGTACATATATATATGGTTAGTATTTGATTGCCTTAATTAAAGTATTTGTAGCAAAATTGCTATTTTATTCATCGCTAAGGGTATAAAACCCACTTCCGAACCCTAAATCTCCGAACCCCTAGTTTTTGAACGATACGAGGGTTCAACGCGTTAATTATGTAAAGTATAGCATTCATAAACTAACTAACCTCATTATAAATGTAATTTCCAGTCTTGGTTTCTTTTATTAATGAAGATACAGCCATTTGTTTACCTTTTTTTACGATACCGAACCCTAATCTAAAAATAATTACGGTGTCATTCGAATAACACGTGCTGTGAAAATCGCATGTTTCAATTGTTTTATCTATGCTTATCAATTCGGAAAACACAAACTAATTAATCAGTCATTGATTGGGAATCATTGATTGGTGAGCTAATATCACATCTAATCATATCATAAAGCCGTGACACAAACAAACAGGTATATATTACTTGACTACACTAATTGGTGAACCAAAATCTACACTAATTGGTGAACCAAAATCAGTCACAGGATAAAGCCGAAAAACAAACAAACAAACACTCAGGTAAGCACGGTCATTCTTTGGTATAAATGTCGAATGAAACTTTGCTAAGTTGTCATTTATTGAATATTAATATTGATATACACATCGATATGGCTCTGTATGTAGGAGATTCCAATTTCCGGTACCTGAAAGGAGAGGCGAGAGATTCCTCCGTGCTCTTCAGATCTGGTGCCAAAGTGGAAAACATGTCATCTCTCATGGGGGATGCTGTTTTCAGACACCAAGTCATTTTTGTAATCATTTATAGTCATTGTTTCCATTGTTTTCGTTGTTTTTATATTGTATTATTTTAATTCAATTAATTATTTCTATTTCTAATACCCTTGATTGTAAACTTTATTTAAAAGCATCTTCTCTTATAAACAGACATTTTTGTTAAGTTAAAAGCCTTAAAAAACAAAAAAAATTAAATGTCTAATGTCTTCTATGTCAGCATTACTGTCTTTTTTTTTCATTTCTGTTTTATATGGTGCTGCGGATTATATGTGACAACACAAAAAGAATTTTTGGTATGTATTATAAACGAACTTCATTCACACCAGAATCCTTATTTAAATGTATTACTGGTGCAATAAAAGCAACTGTTACTGTTATGTGATCCTGTAATATGCAAAAACAATTTCTGTTGTTCTTAAATTAATGATTGAAAAATGTAACACGGGACACATGTAAAGAATCTAAATAAATTATAGATTTTAATAAAATATATATACAGTATATATAGAATTGTACAACACTGGATGTAGTTTTGATATTTTTACCAACAAAATTAACAATAAGAAAAAAAATGGGTTATGGTATGTGTTTTCCGAATTGATAATCATAGATAAAACAATTGAAATATGCGATTTTCACAGCACGTGTTGTTCGAATGACACCGTAATAATTTTTAGATTAGGGTTCGGTATCGTAAAAAAAGGTAAACAAATGGCTGTATCTTCATTAATAAAAGAAACCAAGACTGGAAATTACATTTATAATGAGGTTAGTTAGTTTATGAATGCTAAACTTTACATAATTAACGCGTTGAACCCTCGTATCGTTCAAAAACTAGGGGTTCGGAGATTTAGGGTTCGGAAGTGGGTTTTATACCCTTAGCGATGAATAAAATAGCAATTTTGCTACAAATACTTTAATTAAGGCAATCAAATACTAACCATATATATATGTACATTAAATACATGCATACCAGTTAAAATAATAACGGTATGATTCGTTTATTGTCAGTTATACGTATTTTTAATTTCCGTAAAGGGTTCGGGGTTCGGAGGTGCGGGGGTTCGGAAGTGGTTTTTATACCCCTTCAGTATCCTGGGAACAACGGTAAACAAACAAGGGAAAATCGATATTTCGCGCTCATAGATTTATTGTTTTAAACGATGCCGTCAAGCCAAAGATACTGTTATGTATGTAAAAATCATGGACAAAAGATTATTGACGGGAAAATAGTGTCCATGCAACGTTTTCCAGCCAATTTACTACCCGGAAGTAAACTTCTTGAGCTAAAGAGCGAAAAATCAGGGGCAGATAACAACACTTTCCGGAAAGTGCTATTGAAACACTTCGATGCACTACGCCTACTTCAATGTTTAAATCAAACAACTCGATGAGACCATACTACATCTATTACTTGCCTACCCGAGAAATAAGTTTAAGGAAAGTTATTTGATGATATGCTGTTACATAAACACTAAAAGATATCATTGCCAAACAAAGTTCAATAGTTCTCAGTCTCTATGTATTTGCAAAATTAAAATAATGCAAAGCAAATGTTACATATTTGATACGTGTGTCACATTTCTCCAACATATTCAAACATTCTTTCTTTTGCATGAGCACATCTTTCAAGAGAAACAACAGTTTCGGCGCGGTTATACTAACATGACTGAACGTAAGAACAGTCATTTGCGTCTGCAAATATACTCTGAGTATCCAAACTGTGAGAACATGTGTATAAATAACACATTATAGCAATTGTGATAGCTAACGGACGTGATATAAAGAGAATATCTGCCGTTTTGGAGTGAATAACTGATTTTATTTCATCGAGAAGAAAGAACACTTTATATGTTCACGTGACGAATGAAGTTTGACCTCTTTGAGAACAAATGTTCTTTCTGTTAAATGCCTTAAACATGTTAAAATCAAAGTGTATGGAGAAAGAAATGTTTTTTTCGAGGACGTTATCGGTATGATAGAACTTGCTATTTATGATTAACCATAACCTGATAACTTCAAAAATGTCGATTTAAAAAGAAACTACGACATATTGTCTTACAAATAGTTATTTTCATCAAATTATTGATTGATACAACTGTTATACCAACTTTCTTTCTAAAATTGTATAAATTATTAAATAAATAATTAATAAATCAATAAAAATTAATAAATAAATAAAAAATAAATAAATATAAAAAAAAAAAAAAATCAAAAAAATCAATAAATCAATGAATAAATCAATAAATAAATCAGTCAATAAAAAAACAAAAAACAGTAACAAAAAAATAAATAAAAAATAAATCAATTAATAAATAAATAAATAAATAAATACAAATTTTAAGCAGACATTAGCAGACTGTGTAAATGACAACACTTCTCTAACTACTTGACCAATTATCTAAAGCTACAGCTAAATTTCGTAGACCATTTTTAAGCTAATTACATAGCTTAACCAGACTTATTGAGTTGATTTTGATATGGAAAAGGTAGACGCAGCACTGAAAAACTAAAAACTAATTCGCACATATGGAAAAGCAATTGTATTTCACTGCTAATATCCACTATGTTATTGTTTAGAATAAAGTACATTGCGATATTTATTACGACTTGTTTTGCTGATCTGCCGTCTTATATGTGAGACCTCTCTGAAAAGACGCAACAAAACCGATTATGCTACCTTTCTCTCTTGTTTGTGTGCGTTGAGTACATTCGATACTCTTTCAGTATTCAGACGTAAACATGATTAAAACGACACAACTGTCTCGACAACAGCTCAAACCGCTTTTGATTGATGGCGAAATGAACATTAATAATTATAAATTGAGCCACATCTCAAGAATGAATTTTAATACAACAATAAACCGTTTATCCTATCCATCCATCTCTTTAATCCCACACGAACGTTATATACTTCTCTAAATATATTGCAGAAAAATTGGTTTTGTCATTAATTTGAAATTAAATGTAAATCTTATATAAATGCGGATACGAATCGTTGACACATATAGTTATAACTGTTCAGTTCGTGATTATTATAGGAGTGATAGTCGTAGTTTTATTTGAATACGTTTCCATTAAGATATTAAAATGTTAAGGCGGTACAGAAAAGTTGGTGGGTAACATGCAGAACGTTAAATATGTATCTGGTCACAATGTAAAAATAAGAAAAAAAATGACAAGTAAAATCAACACTACCACAAATTAAACCAAATGCAAAACAAATGTCAATGAACAAAACATCAATAAATAGAGTGGTGAAGACAGGGTGTTCGAATTAAGATGGTCACAAGGCAATGCAAGTGATTGGCACCGGAAGGAAACTCTACTTCCTGTATTATATTTCGATTTTATATTTATTTTGCCTGTAAGAAATGCACGTAAGGATTGTATTATGTAATTATTCGTTTAAAGATAAAATGAAATGTATCTATTTTATTTTTCCGTATTCATCATCAGTCTCTTAAAACGAAACGAAATAATACATTTTGATGTTTTTACCTCCTCCTAATGCACATTTCTGTCTTTCCGGATAGTAAAACTAATAATACAAATCTAATGGCCTTGATTCGAAGTTACAATTTGTAACAACTGTCAACAAACACATCGAAACGCTGATTTGCATGTGATGACATGCTAAAATGAACACACTTATCTTATTTTTAATATTTTCATCTGTTCATGTGGTAGCTATTTACACGTTTAAATACTGAAAAGGTGATTCCTTGGAAGCAACAAATACAAACAATAGAGAAAAATAGCAGGCTCGATTTTACTGAGTCTGTTCATGAGAGGTAATTATAAGATGTGACACCTCTCAGGCCTCCTAGCACGGCTTAAGCGATATTCTACTTTAAAGCAACACAAGATGGGCTTGATGATCCCAAAGGAAAAGAAAATTCTTAAGAAAAATATTAAGAAATTTAAGCAGATCATTGCCATAATAGTTATATTATAATGAAACTCAGGTTATTTCTAAGACATCCCTTTCTTTTCCAAAATACAACCAATTATGAGAATTTCAAGCATTCAAATCCCCACGTGTTACACTAATCCGGCATTGCATTTCAGCTACGACAACAGTGTAATCAGATAATAAAGACAAACACCATTTGAGGAAATCATTATTATTACAGAACGTATTAACAATATCTGATTCAAATTATAAACCTTTAACTTCTTGGACATCAATTCATTGTGAATATTAGGAAAATCCGAAATAGAACAGGCAAAAAATACACCTTAACGGATTCCAGACTGTCTGTTAAAGAGTACTGGTAATTTATAACCAGTTTTAACTCAGGATTTAGTGTTATTTTACATTTACGGATTATAAATGTTTTTCAAAGATGTTCATTCAACTATTCTAATAACACATTACTAGCAAAATATAAATCTGAAAGCATTTTCAATGAGGAAATAGGATAATTACATAACAGTACTGTTTCATGAAAAGAGATTGCTTTTCATAGAAGGCAAATAACAATAAAGCTTCTAAATTCTATTCAAACTACATCAACACAGCAGTAAATAATTTGCCAATTGGAAAAAAAAAAATTTATGCCCTTGTAATTACCAGTATCATTTAGTCTTAAACAGTAGTAAAATAATACCTCTACTCCAAACATTCGGGAAAATAGCTGATTCCAATATACTATTGAACAGTTTACAAAATATTGATAATTCATAATTTTATATTCCTTTAAAATATCACCAGTCAGTTAGTGTGATTTATTACTTTTGAAACTATTCACATCTTTAAGTATTAAGTAATTTTATTTTTACTGATCATTTGGGATTAACGAGCCCAATATAGGCTGCTTTGAAGTAGAATACCGCTTAAGCCTTGCTAGGACGTGAAAGGTGTTGCTTCTTAAATTACCTCTCATGAAGAGACTTACTAGAGCCGAGTTTGCTCCACTATTTTCTTGGTTGTGTTTGTTGCTTCCAATGATCTCCCTTATCAGTATATATTTCGGCTTCTGTAAAGTCATACTCATCTTAATCAGCAAAGTCGTCGTTAGGATTAATGAAATGCTCATGAAATATTTCACTTGTACTCTTGTTTACAATATTATATCGTTCACCCGAGTATTTCTTTACAATGACTGTTTCTATTAATCATTTGCCCCATGTAGTGGCAATATATGAACTTTGTGAAACTCAAATTGTCTGTGTTTTTATAATCGCATTTCGAGTATTAAATCAATATTTTGAGCTTGGCTCAGCCAAACTGCTCTTTCGCAATCAATGATCACATCAACCAATTATTTACCCATCTTTGGCTCGATTAGACTTATTCATTATAATCACCCACACTTCTAAAATTCAAGCGTAGATATTGGAGAGTCTCCGATCTCTACATGGTGGTTATTATTTAAGCATGTAAGTAAGTAGTCCCGCAACATTTTCTCGGTAATTGAATTCCAGTTGATTTTCAGGTCAACTACATAGCACGTAGACAAACATAATATTCTACAGGTAACGGAAAACACACCCACGATTGCAGGTTAGTCATTATAGACGTTTCCATCATGGCAAGTTGCACAGTTTACAGTGTTTACGTGTAGCTGAAGATCAGTCAAGACATATCTTTATGAAATACGAATCACCATTAATACAACTGTAAACACTGCGTACAGTTTAAGTGGGAGCGGTAAACGAAGTCAGAGCCAATGCGTACAGTTTAAGTGGGAGTTGTAAACGAAGTCAGAGCCACTGCGTACAGTTTAAGTGGGAGCTGTAAATGAAGTCAGAGCCACTGCGTACAGTTTAAGTGAGAGCTGTAAACGAAGTCTGAGCCACTGCGTACAGTTTAAGTGGGAGCAGTAAACGAAGTCAAAGCCCCTGCGTACCGTTTATGTGGAGCTGTAAACGAAGTATTAATTAGAATACAGTAGAAATTGGGAGCTTAAAAACGAAGTCAGAGTTGCAGTGTGCAGTTTAAAGCAAAGAAGTATACAAAGGTAGAGTCCCTTAGTGCAGATGTAAAATATGAAGTAATTAATGTACTCGTTGCAGACATGGTATCTGTTAAAAATGTAAATACACTCAACTAGACCATGTCGCTTTGATGCCATTTAACAGATTGAATATTCAATTCGAAGTGTTTCCTATATCCGGTTTCTGGTGCTGGCACCACATAAATTATATATGAATGTCACATAATTATAACTGGAAAGAGGATATCAGTTTAAAGCAACAACATCGATTGTTAACGTCTAAGAACGACACTGAATCATTAATGAGAGGGCGTTTCTGTATCGTGATCTTCACTTGTTACAGGCCCTATTTGACGATGAACCAGAGAAATAGTCAACTGCTGTCACAACAGGAGGTCGATATCCCGCAATGTGAAGTTCGAATTCAATACGAATGGGGATCACGAACATATTATTCATTTTTTGTAATCATGTCCATTTACATCATTGTCATTTTTTGGTCATCACCAATCCCGATCTCAAAAACATAGGGTATGGATAATAAATGTTGTCAAACACCATTCCTTCTAATAATTCATTTGTTACACATGCAAATGAAGCTTATTACGATTTCTTACACCAGTGCACTGCATGTGATATACAGTAAGAACACTCGATTCACATGCACATACACGTACCTTTATTTAGTATTAGGTATACAGTACAATGCATATATCATACATAAATCGTATACATTACAATGAAAACATGATGCCAAATATGATAAAGAAAACAGTAACATCAACATTGATGTCAATATATAACTTAACGATTACAGATAAGTTTTATTATCTGTTTTAATAGAAATCTGATAGAACAATATCAAGGATGCGGAAAAGTAATTCAAGCTTGTATGTTACTTCGTATTTTCAATGCATAAAACATATGTTGACAAGTATATACTAGTTCTGTTACGCATATATTTTGTAAGGGTGGGCCATGATATTATTTCACAGAAAAACAAACTACAACAAACTAAATCATTTCGGCATCTCACTGTTTATTATCTTAAATGCTGATTACATTCATATTTTAATAGTTGCATTACGCATTTCGACAGCAAGTCTGAGAGAAATAGCAATGAGACGATGATGGAAATAAACTTATATAGTCTCGTCAATTGTTTTAACATGTTAAACTGTTGTAGCGGATTTGGATCAGCAAGAGCATAGTAGATACTTAACTTCGTATGCGTCCTTGGATGAACTCTGTGACCTCCGAGTATAATCGTGTCATCGTTCAGTTGACTGCGTCGCCGTCGTTTTTCTTTTCCTTTCGATTTACCGTTTGCCGCATTTTGATGCTTCTCTCATTCGAAATATTGACATGACCATTCATCGTATCACTATAACTATTTCCGGTAAAAAAATAAAATTTTACTCACTTGAGATATTATGTTCCGACAAAACAGCTAGAGTGATACAACAATTAATCCCATATTGGTTATTATCAAATCCCTTGTTTCACGACAATCATTAAAATCACACATTGTAAGGTCTTTTCCTAAATTGGCAGACGTAACTGCAGATGAACAGAAAAGAACAGATATTTTATTTAGACTTGTACAAAGTACATCGTCATTCAGAACATATATATATTAATATACGAATATAACAAAGAAAGACAAAAATATCGGACAGGGAAAGCAGCATTCAAGGACGACAGTCAACCACAACACACATAAACAAACACGCAAACAGACAAACGAGAAGGCAAAAACAATAAAAAATGCAAACGACATCACAAACACAAAAGAGTTGACAATAGGTCTACCGCCTTGGAACGGTCAGTGGCAACACAGCCCACTGGAGGTTTAAACGGTCCTAGGAGCACTAAACCTCACACTTACCCTGCTGTCATCCCATTAAAACAGGACAGTGTAAATAAAGAAATCCCCGACATGATCTAATCTCTAACCAACAAGGCAGCATCAATAGGCAATATAAGTAAAACACAAATATGCTCGTGTAAATATAATACAAAAAAAACAATAGCCTAGAAAGCCACAATGAAGGTACTCAATGACTTGGCAGAATCCAGAGCAACAAGAGAATAAACCATTAAGGGCACGACAAGAAAGATCATAGACAAACATCAAACGCCACCGTCCCATTGGGCTTTAGGTAGGCGTCATCATAGCGTCCACAGCCCGTC
Organism: Cyrtodaria siliqua; assembly: GCA_037043455.1. Taxonomy (NCBI): domain Eukaryota; kingdom Metazoa; phylum Mollusca; class Bivalvia; order Adapedonta; family Hiatellidae; genus Cyrtodaria; species Cyrtodaria siliqua. The sequence continues at coordinate 79,271 of JAWPHD010000085.1, read as the reverse complement.
CGGTCATCGTACAATTAAAGAGGAAATCGTAGTGGCGAACTGTAAAAATGTCCACCACCAAGCATGCAGTACGTTGCAAAATGATAGGGTCATAACACCTTTTGATAAACTTTTTAACAAGTCTAACAAAGATAGTATGACAGTGATCATGACCAAGAATCTTACGAAGTCTATAAATCACATCACCATAGAAGTCATGTAGTGATAGTCCTTGTCGCGGAAGAGTCCTTAAATAACTTTTATATTTGGAAAGAAGATCAGGGTTACGATAATAAAATTTTGCAAATGTTTTACGAAGTTTATGGTAACGGTAACCCTGATTGAGTACTTTTTTAGTTATACAAAGATTACGAATATTAAAATCCTCAACTCGAGTACAAGCTCTTGAAAAACGAATATGTTGAGACACATACACCCCATAAGAAGTTGCTCGGGGAACATCCCCATCCAAGTGGGGATAAATAACAATGTCAAAATTAAAACATCTCTCTTGTCATAGATTTTGCTAATTATTTCACTATTTTCAATCGAGAGATCTAAATCAAGAAAAGAAGCGTTATTATCAGATATATTAGCTTGGTTATAATAAGCTGAAGCTCTTTAGGATAAATATTATTACGTAAACAGAGTATATACATCAACTGTCAGTATATTTACATCATCATAGTTAGTGGATGAACATTATTATATTTATACTAAGCATTCAAAATAGAAAGTCTAACATTTAAAGAACATTTTATTTACCTCGCAACATTTAGTAATCATTACCATTTTTGAAATTTTCATCACTTCTATATATTTGAACATAGATGGCCTCTGGTGGTAATATATTTTAGTATATTTTTTTCTTAGTTCATTGTAACATTGACACACACATATAAAATGGTATTCGTCTTCCATATCTTGTGAGTTACAACATAAACAATATCTTTCATTTCTCGTTATGCGATTTCTTGCATACCGTCCAGTTTGTATGTTAAGAGAATGGGCAAATAATCTCATTCTAGAAACAAAGAATCTCAAATTGCTAGGTAAAACATTTAGATAGTGTTCATATTAAAAATCAGATTTAAAATATTTATAGTTATCAAGAACAGCACTGCTATCAATTGACCGATACCACTCTTGCTTAAAACAGTCAAGTATTCGTTGTTTAAAAACACATGGAAATGTTTTAACATTCAGCATATCTTGATTGTTAAATAAATAGGCAAAACCATAATCGGATAATAACATTTTTTACATTCGAAACCCAATTTGTACAGCCTCTTTCACAATCATATACACCTTGTTCATAGAGTTTTTTCATCAGAATGTTATTAGTATTTATTACTTTACACCAATACTTAATAATTCTTATATATCTCGTAATATAAAGAGGGTAACGCCCAAGTTCACCATATACACCTACTGTGCATGTATTTAATCTAACGTTAAGCAACCGTTTACAGAACTTTAGGTGTATTCTTTCTGTTACTTTTGATTTAGAGAATCCCCATATTTCAGCGGCATATCCTAGAGCAGAACCTACAAATGAATCAAATAATTGGCATAGTGTTTTAGGCTTTAACTTAATATTTTTACAATTCGCTAATAAAGTGTAGAGCAATTTTAGTGACTGACCAATTAAATGTTCTTGATTTAATGCAAAATTGCCCGTATAATTAATAATTGTGCCTAAATAGTTAAAATCATTTACAACTTCGATATTTTTACCATTAAAGGTCCAACGTTCATTTTGAAGTAGCCCTCCTCTTTTTCTAAACACCATTATCTTGGTTTTCGTGGTATTTACTTCAAGACCCCAATTATTACAATATGAGTACAGACGATTTAAGTTGTTTTGTAATTCCACTGGAGATTTACCTAAAATGGCCATATCATCAGCAAACAGTAACAATATCAGAACTATATCATCAATCTGTAAGCCTGAATTCACATCATTTTGTAGATGCAACTCAAGATCTTCAATAAATAACGAAAATAACAAAGGAGAGATTACCTCCCCTTGACGTAATCCTACCGCATATTCAAAATAGTCTGAACAAGTACCACAACCCTTCACGCATGATTTCACCATTTCGTACATGTCTTTAATAATTCGTAATATCTTTCCTTGTATACCAGGTTTATATAGTTTAAGCCATAAAGCATTTCTATATATAGTATCAAAACATCGTTTTAGGTCTACAAAGGCAACATATAAACGTTTATTCTCATTCAAATATTTTTCAACAATAGAAAGAAGAACAAATAAAGCATCAACAGTGGAATGGCCTTTTCTGAAACCAAACTGTGCATCAGAAATAATATTATTGTTTTCACAAACACAGTCAATTATTTTATATGATATAGTGGTAAATATTGTTGACAGGCAACTAACTAGAGTAATGCCCCTATAGTTATTAGCATGTTTAGTATTTCCATTTTTATGAACAGGGACGACAATAACTCATTCCATCCATTTTTCAGGAAAAAATCCAGAAGTTAAAATTGCATTGAATATATCGCACACATGTGATGTTAAAATGTTAATGCTTTCAATAAAGTATTCATTCATCAATGCATCACTCCCTAAAGTTTTATTGGTTTTTAGCAACTTTACTACAGTTAAAATTTCATTAATCGTAATAGTCATATCTAATTCCTCATAGGTAAACTAGTCTTCATCAGAATTGTGTTCGTCGCAAAAAGACTCCGCTTCATCATTTGTACATTGGAAATCGTCGTTTCCTAAATATGAAAAATAATCACGGAACTCCTTCAGAGTAATATCATTATCATTTGGCTTTTTTCTTTGTTTTTTTAAATATTTCCAAAATTGTTTAGGTTTACTGAACCTTATTTTTTCTATCTTCGAAACTTTTTTAATTTCAAGTATTTTTTTCTTTTTACGACATAAATCCTTTTAATCTTTTTTACATTTGCAAAAGTATTCTCTACTCATAGGAGTTTTACAAATTGTAAACGCACGTAAAGCATCTAAGTATCGATATGTATCATCACAACAGTCAGCGTCAAACCAATCTGCTTGCTTCACAATGGAAGTATCTGAAAATGACGGACGATTTTTTGTATGTGGCATTTTGAAAATAATGGATCCGCAAAATTACGGACAATAGTTGTAAACTGGTTGATAACCTTATTTACGGAAGTTCGCTGTGACAAATCAATAATTGTTTGTTAAGCGATTTAAGTCATTTAATATGGTAATAAGTCCGCTACGAAACATATCCCTATTATTCGCGTCCCACTTAAATTTAACCTCCTTAGTGTCATTATATACCCGTGAGTTCATATTGCATCGCAAAGAAAAGCTGATAGGTGAGTGGTCACTCTATTCATTTATCGATTCAACAGTAAAATTCAGTATGTTCGTGAAATTATACTCTTTAGTAAGCAGGTAATCGATGACTGATGTCCCGTGATGACATACACATGTATATGCACCGATATCATAATCATCACCGATTCTACCGTTATCTATTCGTAAGCATGAATATTTACATAGGTCAATGGGTTTCCCACCATAAACATTAGATGTATTATCAAGGGAGGCTCGGCGCATGGGTGTGTCGGGAACATATACATATGTAGTCATGATTAATACCGGTACGACTATTAAAATCGCCTGTTAGATAGACGGAACCTATATTATCAAAGTTATGGCCCAGTCACACCAACCACGAATGTTTCCCCGAACCCACTACGGTTGTCCTTTCTCAAAAAATACTACGAACTACTATAAATACATTACGGTTTGAGTACGGTTGAGTACGGTAACAGTAAGGAGCAGCAACGTTGGCACAGGAAACACCGCGGTTGACATGTGTAAATGACTGGAACCACTACGGTTCCACTACGGTTCCAGTACGGACTACTACGGACAACTAGTACGAACTAGTACGGACTAGTATGGAGTGTCACGAGCGTGTCACGGTTCCCCGTGGGGTCCGCAATCGCGCAATAATAAGGCCTGCATTTCAGCAATTCGGCCTTATTCGCGATGAAACCGTACTAGATCGTAATAGGCCGAACAAGTTCGTGTACAGATCGTACTAGACCATCCTCCAACCGTGAGATAACCTTACTAAAACCCTAGTGTCCTCGTAGTAGGTCGTGGTAGATCGTAGTAAGCCGTGGTCATTCCCGGTATGCCGGGAATGTTCTACGTATCACTACGGATCACTACGAATCGCTGCGAACCCACTAAGGATGCTCTACAGATGGAAAAATCGTCGTGCTGACCCCGAGAGTTTTGGACATGTCTCGGGGTGGATCAACGGATACATACGATCTACTACAAATAACCAAGAATAACCCAGGATACATTACGGATTCACTACGAATCCAACCGTAGTGGATTCGTACAGATATTCGTGGTTGGTGTGACTGGGGTATAAATAACATCATGCTCTAAGAGATCAAACAAATCTACATCTACAATATTCTATTCTGGAGAATTTTCAGCCCATATATAAGTTCCACATAAATAAACATCGTTATCAAAATAAAAAATGTTACTGTCAAGTTTTAACCAAATAATGGTATCTGAATGGTTCTTAACAATTTCGATCCCATCCTTTAATGTGACTTTATAATATAAAACAATTCCGCCACTACATCTTTTTGAGTTACGATGTTGGAATTTTATATAAAAGTTATAAGACGTATATATATCCAGCTAAATGTACATCACTTTTAAGGGAAGTGCATGTTTCATATAAAATGATATATCGTTTTTGGCAATGATATCAAGAAAATCATCATTGTCTCTCTTATTTCTAGCAAAGCCATTGACGTTCCATGAGAGGATACGTAGTTCACCCTAAAGCAGATGACTTTAGGAATATCGCCATTTTTGATCGAATGCTTAATTACATAAACTGGTCCCAGCAGTAACTTTTAAAGCTGTTTGATTGATTACGTGTGCAAAACAAGAACCCAAGTGTATTCAAGGAATGTGATAATAGATGTATTGTATTTTTATTAACAAAGGACGTAATGAATGTCGGAGATACTTACGCAATTGTGTTAAAGAATGGAACTATTTTTCATCTTATATTGATATTAGAGGCATTATGAACACATTGAGTGGAGCCTGAAGGATATTGAGTATAGTTTTTGTATATACAATTGAATGCGTATCTACAATGACCTTTCACAAATGCTTTTTGTGGATGAACATATCCTTCAATACAGTTGAACGTAGAACTGAACGTTATCATCTCAAACATTATATCTTAATTTGCTCTTAATGGAAAGATTTAAGAGACACTATCTTGACATGTCAACGTCGTCATCATGCTATCGTGTTTTGCTGTAAATGGAAAGAGTAAGCAGACACTGTCGTGGCATTCTTTGGTCGACATCATTCCATCGTTTTTTGAACTATATGAAATATTAAAGAAACCAACATCCGTCAGTCGTAAATCTCGCCACAGGGGCATTGACCGATCTTTATTATTAAGATTCAATCGTCTCCCCATATGAGTATACCGTTAAAAGGAAAGTAATATGAATAGCTATGAGTTTTTTTACTTTATACCGTTTCAAGCCCTGCTCTGAAAGTTTGGCAAGTTGTATCCAAAAACCAAAAGTATTATGTCAACAATTTGATTCATTGTGGGGTCTATTTTAAATTATTCTTCTGAAATTTGGTGATATAGGAAATCAAAGCAAATCGAAAGAATACATTTAAAATTTTGTAAACAAATTTTAAAATTAAGAAATGGAAATATTAAATAAAACTCTCTTGACATTATTCAAAGTCAACATAATTTATCATGACTCGCGCTTAACTGTAAGGTTACAGAAACGCTGTCTTGACACATTATTCACGTTAGACATTATTTTATCGTGATATGCGCTCTATGGAAAGATTATGAAGACGATTTATTGACATTATTTAAACCTCAACATTTACTGCCGCGGTAGTAAATATTGGTAGGAGGGCCTATCAAATTACCACTGCTGCACACAGCCTGTCTATAAACTAAAATAGCTGATGTAAACATTTTCCTACACATGCTGAAGCATTTGAATTGAATCACAATAATATTTCATAAATGAACATTGAAACTTTTCTTGTACAGTTATAACCACACAAAATCAAGATTTGTTGACCTTTTGAAGGTCTGATGACAACCCGCATTATGTATAGAATGTTAAAAACAATACACATCCCAGACATGGTTTCATTCATTGATATTTCATTGCCTTGACATAATCAGGTACCGATAAAGTTGCCCAAGTGGTGTTGTTTCAATTTGTCTGGGAAGGAACGCATCTGTTACAGAGAAAAGTGAGATTAAAAGAACAAGGAAATTACAGAAGGATTTTCAATTTTAATGGATGGGATATAGATAGCGAATGTGAAGATACATATTTTCTTAATATTGATGGAAACCAAGAATTAGACAGATCTACGAACTTTAATGTTGATCATACAGTCGAATAATACATTGTGATGCTTACATTGTCTGGTTTTGATGATAATGCAGAGTAGAAGCTGTCTGCTGCAGCACGCTTGTTAATAAACACAGCCCAATGGGAAATGTTTACAGTCTGTATTAACAAGGATCATAATTTCATAGGCTCCTCCTGGCAAATTCAAATTGTTTGACAGTTGGTTTAAATTATTTTTTGAAACTATACTTTGAAAATGTCTGTTTAAAAAATAATTACACCAATAGATTTAACATGCTTAAATGTGTATTTGTGCAACTTTTCATAATTTATTTTACAGTAGTTTATTAAAAAAATTGAAAAATTGACCTCTGATGTGATACACACTGATGTATACATGGAGGGAAAACACACATGCTTATTGTTAAAATTAGATTCGTTGTTTCAAGATCAAATATAATCTTAGTAAACATCACTACAACGCCCAGACGATGACAATATTGTTGTTTTTATTTTAAGTTATTTTAAGTTATTCAATAACCATGACACACATGTGGTTTTCTTCAGTTGTAGTCGTCAAAGATAGCGTTTGTTTAAAATACGTATACTGAACACAGTACACACTATGCATACCATATTAAACCAAAAGCAATGCACTGTACTGTGTTCTAGCAGTTCAATGTAATTTGCCATGACATTTTATAATTGTGCTGCGTGTTCGTACATGTATATATTAAAGTTCTCCTGCCATGTTTTGTTTCATGAACATGTTTATGTCTATTTAAATCGAAATCAATCCACAACAATAGATATTTACAACTCACACATTGCAATATCTGTGAAAAGCGAGAATAAGATTTTATTTGATGACGTAGAAAACTTTGAACAGGTAAATTAATCCACAGGTAAATGTATTTATCTATTATCTGGCAACAGTTGTGCAGCTATACAATTCAGATTTACCTCATTTCCCCGTGCAGTCACGCAGTGGGAAAAGTAGTATCTACGTCATGCAAATAATACTTATCTTTACATACAACTTAGTAGCGGATTTAAATGTATGTTTCTCTCCGAGACTATCAAGAAATGTTCATATGATTTTTCAGAGTTAAATTTGTTAATTGATAATACTACAAGAAGGGTGGCCATTCATCTTTAAGGAATAGGTAACACTCCTCTTCAAAGTGTGAGGGCCAGTATTAGACGTATTTCTTTTAAACACGTCATTATTTGGTTTTGAAATTTAACATGAGTTAGTTTGTATGCTGAACGCAATTGTACATGAGCGTTAGCTTGACTATTGCCTACATCAGATATTTCGGATGTATCGAATTTCTGTTTAGTCCTATACATATGTTTCAGTTTTGTTCCGTTATATATATTTGTAATAATTTGAAATATGCGCATATTTAAAATGCCAATGAAGAGGACAATACGTCACAAAAAAAGTGGTGAATACAAGGTTACCGTATTGGAAAGGTCAGTACGCAATATGTTAGGTTAAGTCGATTTGATGTTTTCACAGCCCCGTTATTATCCTGTCGTCAACGACCAAATTGAGATAAAACGGTGTAAATAAAATTACATCCCTTCGAAAGAAAATCTCTAACACTAAAGCTCTCATCTAGAGAAATTAGCAAACGAAACATTTAAATGTTGTTGTGAATATATATATATATATATATATATATCTCAGGGAGTATCCAGAACTGAACTGAATATTAACAACAGCAATTGCAGCCAAAGAGAAGACCAACATGAAACGACCATGAAAAAAAATAGTTCAAGCACCTACCTCCATTTGTCCGGGTTTCAGCTGGAGCAATCATAGCGTCCCATATGTTGTCCAGTCATCGCACAAGATAAATGTGAAGCGTAGTGACTGACTAGAGGTCAGAGGCGTCTAAGGGGTCAAAGTCTCGCCCATTTCTGTGTTATGGTAGTTAATAAATACAGCGTGGGTTTTTGCTGCGTTCAGTATCATGCCGTAATTTAAGCACAAGAAAGAGAAAATGGAAGTGTTTGTAATAGTACAAAACATACAGGAGCGTTTAAATTGAAATGTAATACATATTGCCATGTCATCTTTAAACAGATCCACATTGGGTAATTATCGTTTCATTTTACACTGACCACTTTTGATTTACCCCGTACACACGAACATTTCGAGATGAATAAAATATATGAACACCTGCATTTTCTGTTTTTTTTATTATTTTGCAGGATGTATGCAACTTTTACAGCTGAAAGCACTCTTATCGAGTTAATTAGCTTCGAGTAATATATCATTGACGCCTGCACCCATTAAATTACATGTAACAGCAATTATAATGTTCACATCCACAGTATAATACTCCAAGCTGAACTGTCATTTCGAGGGGTCAAAGTAAGATTATTGCACCGTGACATTTATTTGTTTTTACTTACACTACTTTCGCATGAATCTCTTTAAATAAGTATGTCAGTCATATCAGTCATTTGGATGGATCCAAATAAAAATGGAGTAATATTAAAACGTGTCTGCTAAACTATACTAAACTATGACAATCAAAAAACAATATTGTCTCCAGTTTGGATTTTCATAATAATGTATTTAAAGACTGGACAGCAGAATAATAAAAATACATTTTTCCGTAACGTTACCATTAAAAAAACTAGCTGTGACCTGGAAGAGAGTTCAATCTTAATCAATCCATATGACGTCATAATGTGTTGCAGTTCTTGTGAAAACTTGTGTTTGTACTCTGCTGATCCTTTGGCATTATCGAGCCCGATGGTTACGGCTTAAATGTATAATAAAGGTTAATCCGCTGCGATGATGCATGAGAGGTGTCGCACCTTGTCATGAAAGTCTGAATAAAACCAAGTGTGCTACTTTCTTCTCTGGTTTGTGTTTCAATGAATGATCCAATTGACTGCATTTATTTACATGATTATACATGATTATTTACATTTAATTACATGAATAATCCCATATTAAATTGCCATTATCATTTATTTAGTGTGTTATTGCTTGTTGTGAGTTACAATGCAACATCATTGCTATTCCATTTGTGAAATTTGGAAATTACTAACAAAACACGTGTTTTGGCTGTTCCGTTCCGTTATGTAAGACAACTAAATGTAAAATCAGAAAGTGTGTTTTTACATTATAAGCATTTATAAAATATATCGTTGCGTCATCTGCATACATGTCCGCAATTCAAACCTTCTCATTTACGTATTTCGCTTTCCAAAAATATATAAGTAATTTAAGAACTCTTCTGCGACAAGGACTATCACAACGGGACTTCTATGATGATGTGATTTACAAACGTCGTAAGAGCCTTGGTCATAATCACTTTCATACAATCTTGATTTTGAAACTTCTTAAAAACGTTTATCGAAAGAGATTATGACCCTATCATTTTTGCAACTTACTGCATGTTTAGTGGTTAACCCATTTACAGTTCGCCAATATGTTTTCCTCTTTGATTGTGCGATGACCGGACAGATTGTGGTGACGTCTACCTAAATCCTTATAGGATAGTAGAGTTTGATGTTTGCCTTAAATATTTTCTTGTCATACCCTTGTTCTCTTGTTGCTTTGGTTTCTGCCATGTCATTGAGTACCTACGTTGTGGCTTTCTATGCCTTTTTTATATTATATATACATGATCAATTATGTTTTTAGTTATATTGCCTATTAATTCTGACTTGTTTGTTAGAGAATATTACATGGCGGGGATATCTTCATTTTACACTGTTCCGTTGGATGACAATAGGGTAAGGGTGAGGTTTGGTACACCCTAGAACCTGGTTTAAACCCCCAGCGGCTTCTTTGCCACTGACAGTTCCAAGGCGATAGCACTATTGTCAACAAGTTTGTGTTTGTAATGTCTTATCTTGCCTTTTATTCTTTTTAAAGTTGCTCTTTGTTTCTTTGTGTGCTTATGGTTAACTGTCGTCCTTGAATGCTATTTTTCCTGTTCGGTTTTTATATTCACTTTTACATTAAAACCTGGGATTAATTTCAATGGGTGCACATTTTATTTTGGGATAAATGCATCGCATCGAAGACTTTATGTTCTGATGTTTCTATTTTAGCAGAATGAATACATCTCTTACATCTTAATTCGTTGATACTAATATTTTCGACTTAGAATCTGTCATATATAAATGGCGTATCCGACCAATTAAGTACAGAAGCAATTATGATTTTTACAACTATTTTTACGTAATTCTTACATCCTTCTTACCAATTTCAATTTTAGATATGATTGAACATGTTGGTTCTTCTTCATCATCTTCAGTTTTATCATTATCGGTTCCATCAAACTCGTCATCATTCTCAACTTTCCCGTCATAATCCGGCAATATGTCGAAAAACATACTTTTCCTTAAACGTAAGGCTTCTCGGAGAGATTCTGACATACTCATGCCTTGATGTAACATTAACATTTTTGCGGATCAGAGAACACCTTGTTTCAAAAGGATCACTTAGACGTTTTCTTAAAGAAGGTATCGTGGTATTAGCAGCTGTGTGTAGCGCTTTTTCTGTACAAGTTCCATCTTGATGTAGCTGCTTTTCTTGAAATGCGTTAGCAGCAGAATCCCGAATAGATGTTTGGAATAATCTGTTTCACACTGTTCGTTTTACCTCTTTCAATTCATCATCATCTTTCTTATCATCAATATCATCATCTGTATCATCATCGTAATCAGATACTCCATTCCCTATTTTACCGGGTGGACCGACATAATCTACCGAAACCTCAGAGCTTCCTGACATTTCGTCATAGTTTCTTTTAAACTGTTTTCCTATTGATGACAAAGCCTCGCGACTACTTGATTCGTTTCCCTGTTCATGTTGTATACTGTTTCTGTTACCCGTTTTACTAGTGTCCAGTACGTTATTTTTGAGAAGTTTATGTTCTATGTTTATGGCTATTTAATGGATAGATACGACGAGCCAATGTCATCATTTGCTGCTTATCTATGGGATTATTGAAAAGAACCATGTACGGAGTATTGAGAGATATATACCTACACGAATTTTTCCATAGGAAAAAAAATCTGAGTCAACTATATGACGGATACATTTCGATGGTGCGATCCTTTGTAAACAGGTCAGCTATTCTCTAATCACACTTGGCGTAAGACATCAATTCGTCCAGTACAATTACGTTGTTCCACATTTGTGAATAGGGGATCATTAAAATGGTATCGATAATAGTAGTCGTAATGTGTCATACGCGGGTTGCCATTGACTATAACAGAACAAGATTCCTTCTGGACGGGGTTGAATTAAATTGGACCCAAGAAGAGTGCCAGTCTAATATGTCTTTCCACTTCCGCGAAATGAGAGCAGAATCATAGAAAGTTAAAAATGAAAAACACCGCCAAGAATCATCTCGCTAAAATAACTTTCTTTGATTATACTCTCAATTCGCTAAATATTAGCAGAAGTGAATATTAACCGTGTCTTTTTACCATTGATAGCGATACTTTAGGCATAATTATATCTTTATGGACTGAGAATTAGAGCTGAAATGGTGTGATTCCTTACCGAGTCGAGACAAATCTTCGATACGGATGATCATCTCGTGCACCTGCTGATGACGTCGATTACTGGGCTTGTATTTAGTCTGTGAAAACAGTAGTTTCTGCCTGTTATAAATGTCTTTATTATTATAAACAAGTATTATAACCCGTGATATAAGTGTAGCTGAATGTTTAATCTTTCAGGTAGTATAAAGTTCAATACTATCCGGTATACATTAACAAACAGCACACACTGACCAAAGGATAAGACACTCCTACGGCCTACCGTAAGGTTATTAAAGATTTTGTCTCTATTGTATTCTAATAATCTGATAAGAGATAAAGGATATCTGAAATTACACAGGGAGATTTTAGAAATATACTATTTCAGACATTCGTCTGTCTGTTCAACATCCTCTCAACATAGATGGCTCCAAAAACATTTTACCGCCTTGCATCATAAACATGATGTATTCGCTTGTTTATACAACATATATATGTTTTCAGCGTTTACAGACAAGACTGGTAAAAAATGTCTCTATATTATATTATATACAGTCTGCTTCTACTTTTGCAGACGTACTGGGAATTTACTTAAGACGGATGCAGTACAATAATTTGTGCGAGTGTGAGATAGAGACAGACATTGAAATGCATTTGTGTGATTGGTCAGACAGTTAGACTACGAGTTATGGAGTACACATGTATGAATATTGATTATACTATGTTTTTGAGGAAAATAACGAGGTAAACAGCTTACTGAGGTGTTACGATGTCTTTATTACCAAGATCATTCGCAGAAAAGGCACATACAACGTCATAAATAAATGCATTTACATATCAATAGAGAGGTTTAAGTTATACAATTCATTTTCAGTTTTATTTGTTCATGAATTGAACATTAAAATGTAACAACGGTAAGACATGCAATACAATTAAAGGCGCAATATGGTTCACCGAGATGATACAGAGTTTGTATCACATTTTAATGAACAAATTACAGTCATTAACCACCCCGATTATCCCGGGTTGGAATTAAAACAAAACAAATATGTAACTCACCCTCCTATATCAGTGTTTTGACTGTTCATTTATTGTTGGCATACACATTACCTGTAATGAAAATACACCATTTGGCCCTGCACTCTGTTCCCCATCAGCGCAGTGTTCAAAGGACACGTCGTAATAGTACATGTGTTCCCAAATGAGTTATTAAAACTGTCTATTTAATTCAGTCTGCAAAATTCAATTATTTTCAGTTAGCCGGATTGTGCAATTCTCCAATGTTTAAGGCTTCCAAATAATTCGTCATCAGTTTCATTTTACGTTGTAATAAAACATAGTCTTCATTGAAACGATACCAACTGAAAGAGTTACATGTATGACCACCACTATAATCTGAGATACAGAAAGAAAATTAAATGGAAATTAAAAAGAAAATATACTCAGTTGCAAAAGAAAGTGGAAACTGAGTTTTGTTTAGATTTAATTGTATAAAGCTTTTTTAGAATTAAATTGACAAATTCTAAATCGAATATGCCATATTTGGTACAAAAGTTTTTTATCATTACATTGCAATATCATGTTGTCATTTGTTTTTCGATAGGTCGAATACTTAAGGGACTGTCGCTTGATAAAGAGGATACGGTGTAAAGTAAAATTGTCAAAGTGTCCAGTTTCTTTTGCAACTGAGTATATAATTACAAGCCTTAGGCTTCAAACTTATTGTTGTGATAAAACACACAAAACACGATGAAACATGTAATATTACAGCGTTTGTTATACTGATGGATATGACGTTGTTGTATTATAATTATGTACATTCCAAGCGCAATTGCCTCCATGAATGTAACGACATCATGATTAAGTAACGTAGAATACTGAACGATTTGATCAGTGCAAAGTAAACGGACGATATGAAAGGATGCAATACATGTATTGAAATGTAATGTTTTATCGTATGGCATGGTATGGTATCTTATTGTATCGTAGTGTAGTGTAGTGTAGTGTAGTGTAGTGTAGTGTAGTGTAGTGTAGCGTAGCGTAGTCTAGTGTAGTGTATTTTAATGCATTTTAAACTCTCAATCACAATACCAGCTGCTTAAAGGCGTGAAGAGGTAACTTTCTATGTTTACAGTTACCGCACACTATTCAGGTGTCTGGCTGACACTTTCTTCTGAGATTTAAACAGATAAGAAACAGACACATGGTACAGTCATATAACTTGTTTATAATTATGTCATAAATAAGGTTTCATTGCAAATAAAGACTTCTAGCACAATTTCCGATATCCGTTTTAACGTTGTAAACAATTTTCATTCTGATATGGCGCATACGTGTGTATAATAAAATAACAAGATTCACTTATAGGGAATCCATGTTAATTAACTGCCTTGGGAATTGTAAAAAGAAAACATGATCAATCTGAGAAACATCCGATTTTGACAGATTTCTGTCTGTTTGCACTAGTGACGGAGCAACTATTAACGACGCAAGCATAATTGTTAATATTTTTTCTGCTTATTGGTTGCCTCGTGAGTATTAACATGAAGTCAAAACCATGCGAATCCACCATGATTATTAAAATGGAATTGGAACCAGGCGAGAGCACAACGATTATTGAATCGAGATCGGAACCAGGTAAATCCTCTCTGATGGTTAAAATGATGGTTAAAATGAAGCAGTCCTCCACGGATGTTAAAATGTCTGCCAAGATACCGTTGCAACAGTATGAATATTTAATTTACAAATTTAACATCGATACAAAATAACTAGACACAGCATTACAAAACCGCTCTGGATGAAGCTTATTACAGCGTTAGTGCTGTATTGATGTGGTAGAGTACCGGAGAACCCAGGAACATCCCCTTTTTCCCAGAATGCGAACACTGTATCCTGTAACTTACAACGCTGAGACGGGAATCGAATTGAATTTTATTTTATAGTCGAGCCAACAGCTAAGGTCATATGGCGACTTTTCAGCCTCCGTTGGTGGATGAAGACTTCAGGTGCCCCTTCGGACAATTTTCGCGTACCAGAGGACCTGGGTATATAGAACCACAGACGTTCCGCATGTTTGATGGATAGCTTCCTCACATAAAGATGCCTAGGCCCATGTTGTAAAATATTGTTAGTCTTATATTGCCTAATAACCATCCCAAGGTGGAAACCCTGTCTTCATTATATTGTCCATTGACTATTTAATTCGCTAATTTGATTTAGTTTACGGTACTGCGCGAAACTACTTTATCATTGCATTTGGATACTGTGATTTCTACAGGATCAGTTTGCTCCTGTTTGACACAGTTATTTATATACAGTGTAATACTTAAACCACATAATCATAGAGTCATCGACTATGTTTAGAAGACTAATTCAGCTCTACATGACAGTGGAAGAAAATTATGTATCCCTCAGATAATGATAGTTTCTCCTATCTGGTAACGCGTCGCGTTGATTCATTGTAGACGTGCGTTTACAAATATGGTCTCTTTAACTAGTATATGTTTTTGAAAGAAAAGTATAGCGTGCACTTGTAAGTACATTAATTTTGTATGTTCTATTGCTGTTATATATCACGCAAATGTCGCACATTTGAACTGTCAATATCGTTAAAATTTCACAGTATATATACATGTATGAATACTGGTAATTATAATAAAGGGATGTATCATGTATTTCAGATAGTGTCCCATTTCATATACTTACTTAAGACTGACCATGTTCAAATAAAAAAAGAGGAATAAGTTTGTTTGTAAAATAAATGTACGTAGTTCTGAAATATGTATATATATTAATAGTGCTGATATGAACATAACATCAACACCCGGTTGCTTTCTAACAATGTATTGTCAAATACGGGCGCTTAATTATCAGTTTAGTATCTTATATTTATAATAGTACATCAGTATCTGCTTAACTGTTATAAAAGGAGAGCAATGGTCCTATAGAAACAACAACTCACGAACGCTAAAACACCGTCAATCTGCACTGTATCAAAAACTATACTCAATGAAATCGCACCACAAAACAAATCCTTTTAAAACTTAGAATTTGAAGCATGTTGAACAAAAAATGATATAATTCATACAACGAGTCGACAATTAAAAAAAATGTACGTGGATATCTGGATTTAGTACATTCCACATTGCTGTTATGAAATGCACGTGCATTTCCGTTTTTCTTTCGTTACATCGCATAAATCATTTTCTGGAACACATTTATGGCATATTACTGTCAGTCGTCAATCAGTGAAAAGGCCAATAAAAACAAATAGAATTTATTCAGAGACAGATTAATGCAGCTTAAAATTTAGTGGAACATTTGTTTATGATTATCCGTAGTAAACAATGATAAATGACAAGGTAAATAACTTAACATGTGCCTACATTCTGTTTAACATGTATACTGTATAATGTATACACAGCAAAATTAGAAACGTCCCCCTTTTAAGCTGTGATTTGCATAGGGTTGACTTTGTAACACTTTGTACACCAATCTAGATACAATTTCATCTGTTTATACGTATCACTCAATCATTCTGATCAATATTAATAATCATCAAAAACCAAAGTTTGTCTGTTGCTGCTAAAACATGTTTTATTCAAATTGCGAATTCACTATATTTTTTATTATAAAGGGAGGTAATCTGAAAATATGCCTTCTTGAAAGCTGTATGGCGCAAAAATGACTGAAAAGATCAGCGTCTTTTCTCTGTTTTTGTGGTGATGAGGTCATTCTCTGTTTATTTCAATATAAAAAAACTGTGTTAACTCAACGTTTTAACCACAAGACCCGGAAATGCTGTTCAAATCAAATCAAGGGGTATAAGGTTGCCCACAAGTTTGATTCAAAGAAAATTATTTTCATGACAGTGCTGGCCTTTAACAAAGGTATTGGCATATAAGGTTAAATAAAATATAATTTCATTGCGTCTAAATCTGTGGGTAAAGTTGGGGACGTTTATATTTTTGCTCAGTATATTAATCAGCTTCATCTGTCAATGCATCGAATAAATGGGCGTTATATGCACACTCATAATAAACGGTGTCTTTTTTACAGCGGCTTTTAAATTATATAAATGCAAATACATCAAATAACTGAACAATGAATTGCAGTCAAACAATGGTTGTCAATTTATACGGATTATTCAAATAAGAGTTTTTGTTTGTTTTGTCTTTATGAAAAACATGAAACACGACGCCATTTCTATTACCAGGATTAAGTACAATACTGTGAATCCTGGCAAACATTAACAATTATCGCGCAAACAAAGACATCAACGTGTTATATACAGCAGTATTATTGATAGCTCATAGCGTGTTAACTGTCAGTTCCCATTAACAACGCCTACGTGAACTGTTATTCTGTTACAGAACTATTTCTAGCCTAATGTATTTGGGAAGAGAGTGGCTATATTTCACTGTTAGGAACAGTGATAATATTCACTATGGAAATGATATTCGAAGACAAATACGTACTCTGGCCTCAATCTGTGGCATGTGTGCATTAAAACTAGCTGAACGAATCAGTCAATGAGCATTCTAGCGTTTTCAATGCCCATGTAACGTTGCGAAATAGGTCTTAACTGAATATTACCTTATTGTGAGATCTCAAACGTAAAATTGACAATAAATCTGATGAGAATCATAAAATTATTATGGTTTCTGAGCACCATAACAAGTTTATTACATTCGATTATATTGGCACGAATGTCAGGTTCTCTTTATCATAGAACTCCATGATGAATAACGTGTAACCTCCATCATCCTCTGTAATGTAAATACTCATCATATAATCGTCCTTAGTTTTAGATTTGTATCTGTTTTACAACCACAATGTGAATTCAAGCTTGATCGTACGCCATTGAATGTTCACAGTCCAGGTATATTTTTACATAATTATGCCCTTACATCATGTACAAATAAGGGATATACGTGTTACAGTTTGCAAAGGAGCTGTCGCAAACTCACAATGAGTTCTCTCCGCTATGGTCTTTGATTTGAATCCCACTCGGGGGAAAGTCTGCGAGTTACTAGCAGAAAGACGGTGCTTCTTCTCAATTATCTGAGTTCCTCTAAATTGACAGATGTCTTCCTTAATTAGTGTAACTGTTCCCCATTTTTTTGGAATCTAAAATGATTTAGTAATAACTGGCGTTAAACACCATGTATTTTGTCATCAGAGTATTATCAATTTTATTCCATTACAAAACAAATTGATTATTAGACACAATGTTCTGTATTTTTCTTGATAAATTTGTCATCTACATGTTTTTGATATATTGTGTATGTGAAATGTCAATTTGAACATCCAACATATTGTTTAGACCTTACGATAAGTTCTAACGCTCCAAAAGTCTACGGATGTAAAAATGCATAATGTTGCTATGTTCATTGGTAATAGTTGTAAACGTTCTGCATTTGTTTTCAAAGGTCCCATGTATATCTATATTATGTTACTTGACGTGTACTGTCAAAACATATATTGTTTTGCATATATGTATTAAAAGAAAACATCACCAAGAGGATAAGGAGGAAACATTGAACATTCTTCCCAATTATTTCCTTTTATTAAATTATGTGTAAGTAGATATGAAGTCAAAATGATACTCGATTAATAGATCAAAGTGCTATAATTTCTAATGCTTGGCTTATTCTTTTAAATTGCTGCGTGTCTTTTATAATATTCCTCTACATTTTTATAGTTTCCGTCTAATCTGTAGATCGATAATGCCGACTGACGAATGTGGCATACCTAATTTTCCGTTAAACCTGGAATATGATAGCACCAGTGTAAAAATCATAATTGTTTCTGTACTTAATTGGTTGAATACGCCATTTATATTTGACTGAGATTGTAAGTCGAAAATACTTTTATCAACGCTTTAAGATGTAAGAGATACATTCATTCTGCAAAAACAGAAACATCAGAACATGAAGTCTTCAGTACGATCCAATTATCCCAAAATGGGCTGTGCGTACATTGAAATTTATCCCAGGTTTTAATGTAAAATAAATATAAAAATCGAACAGGATAAGTAGCATTCAAGGACGTCAGTTAACCATAAATACACACAGAAACAACAAAACGACTTTAAAGATGAATAAAAGGCAAGATAAGATATTAAAAACACACAATTGTTGACAATAGGGCTACCGCCTTGGAACGGTCAGTGGCAAGAAAAACGTTGGGGGTTTAAAGGGACACACGGCAATCTTGATTTTTTAAAAACTCATGGCGTCCCGTTAGTTTTTCTCTTCACTTGCATTTTTCAATCATTGATAGTAACTGTTATAATAGTTCAAAGCAAATTATTTTTACAAATAACTGACTTTTTATAATAGTGCATCAATAATATATTTAAATATTTGGTGAAATAGTAAAGAAAATTGAAATCTCATTTTTTTATTTAATTATATGCAAGCAGTATTAAAGTCAAAATGACGTAGGATAAGTAAACTGAGGAGCAAATTTTAATCTTTGAATAAAACTCAAGATTGCCATGTGTCCCTTTAAATCAGATTCTAGGGTGCATCAAACTTCGCTTTACCCTATTGACATCCCAGTAAACGGGACAGTGTAAAGATTTCCCAGCCAGGTAATAATCTCTAACAAACAAGGCATCATTAATAGGCAATATAACTCAAACACATTAATGCTCATGTATATATAATATAAAAAGCAAATGCCTAGAAAGACACTAAGTAATTTAATGGCATGGCAGAAGTCAGTTCAACAAGAGAATAAACATATAAACCGTTAAGAATACGACAAAAAATATTTAAGACAAACATCAAACACTACCGTCCTATAAGAAATTTAGGTAGCCGTCACCACAATCTGTCCGGTCATAGCACAATTAAAGATGAAAGCAAAATGGCGAAATGTAAATGGGTCAACCACTAAACATGCAGTACGTTGCAAAATGATAGGGTCATAACCTCTTTTGATAAACTTTTTCAGGAAGTTTTAAATTCAATATTGAATGAAAGTGATTATGACGAAACATCTTACGACGTTTGTAAATCACACCACCATAGAAGTCACGTTGTGATAGTCCTTGTCGCAGAAGAGTTCTGAAAGCAATTATATATTTTTATAAAGCGAAATACAAAATTGAGAGTCTCCAAAAATGCGGACATGTATACAGATGACGCAACAATATATTTCATAAATGCTTGTAAATAATTATAAGAAAACACTTTTTTATTTTACATTTAGTTTTCTTGCATAACGGAACGGAGCTGAACGCAGCAACAAAAACACGTGTTTTGTTTAGTAATTTCCAAAAGTCAGAAGTGGCATGAACATGATGTTGCATTGTAACTCACAACAAGCAATAACATACTACATTAATGATAATGCCAATTTAATATGGGACTATTCATGTAATTAAATGTAGATAATCATGTATACTCATGTAAATAAATGCAGTAAATTGGATCATTCGGAGGAAAGGAACACGAATAAGAGAAGAAAGTGGTAGACTTGGTTTTATTGAGGCTTTCATGACAATGTGCTACACCACTCATGTCTCATCACAACTGATCAACCTTCAGTAAACGTTAAGGCTTCGATGATCCCAGCGGATCAGTAGAGTACTAACACACGTTTACATGAGCTGGAGCACATTATGAAGGTATATGGATTGATTAAAACTAAACTCTCTTCCACGTCTCAAATGCAAGAAACTCATCGGAACTTCAAAATTCAAAAATCTTTGTCATCTGTCAGTGTTTTTGATCACCTGAGTCGAGGGCTCAATGTGATGATTTGGAATCACTCTTCGTCCGTCCGTTGTCTGTCCGTTGTCGTCGTTATCTTTTTCTCAGAAACCGCTTGTCGGAATTCAACCAAATGTTATATGAATTCATTAAACTGGATTTTATAGTTGCACAACAGCTAAGGTCATTTGGCGACATTCCAGCTTTTTATTGGTGGAGGAAACCCCCAGGTGCAAACCCGGGAATTTTTTCGTGCACGGGCGCACACCTGAGTAGAACCACCGAAGTTCCGCAAGCAAGGTGGATAGCTTGATACTCACATACTAAACAGTCCTGGCCCCATGGGGAATCGAACCCACAGCGGTGAGGGACAATGTGATTTCAAG
This sequence comes from Cyrtodaria siliqua, assembly GCA_037043455.1. Classification (NCBI taxonomy): domain Eukaryota; kingdom Metazoa; phylum Mollusca; class Bivalvia; order Adapedonta; family Hiatellidae; genus Cyrtodaria; species Cyrtodaria siliqua. The sequence goes on along the minus strand of JAWPHD010000085.1, from coordinate 58,228 downwards.
TCTGAGTTCACTCGACCACGGACGACCCCAAGTTTATGTGAAGCATCATTATATGTTCGTTCGAATGGTGCACCTAAGGTCATAAATGCCCCCGCAATGGGGCTTATCGGTTTCATTTAACAAATCTTAAAATATCTTCTGCAAAAATACAATATATAGAGCTGTGATATTTTGCATGTAACATCGTCTTATGGTCCTCTTACTAGTTTGTTCTAATGGTTACCCTGAGGTCAAATTTGGACCCGCCCCAGTGTCTTAATCATTCATACGAACTTTAATCAAGCATACTTTTTGAGTTATGCTCCGGACAAAAAGTATGACGGACGAACGCACACACTGACGGACGGAAAAAGCGGCGACTATATGCTCCCCCATAATAAACAATCTAGTGTTTTAGTTACAATATATTTCATATCAAAAACTAAGGTAATAGTAAATGTAAAGAAATAAACTGTGATGGGGCCTCAATATAATTGTCTCTATGGTAATCAGTCAGCGAGAAGTAAGCAGTTTAAAAACATGCTATCCATGATTTTTCAAGGACTACATTCAGTTGGGAAATGTGTCTTTAATTTTACAAATTAAAATAATTATGTCTGGTAAGGAGAACAAGTTAACATTGCCTGGTGTAATACTATATGTCATATACAGAAATATGTGACGATTACTCTCAGTTTTACATTCAAATGTATTTTATTGTAATTTCTTCATCCACAAATAGTATATGTGAATGGCCACTGTAGATACGCATTCGTGTGTATATACAAAACAATACTCAATATCACTTGTTTATAATACCACTAATCCCATTATAAGATAAAACATATTCCTTCTGAGTAAGAGTTTGCGACATAGATTTATTGTCTTATTGCGTGAAATCATGCTGGTTCCAGTTTTCACACATTATAAATCAAACAGGTTTAAAAGAGTCACTGTTAAAGCTACAGTTTCTATATCAATCGATTCTTCTTTGTAGGAGTGTCTTTATTTTTGCTTCATGTTCGCCAGCTTATGTCGAAATCGGGTATTTAAGCGAGCAAATATAACGCAGGACATCATTTATAGTATAGACATCGACCAGCGTATGTCGTATATTTACACAGGTAACATTATGATTTACAGAAGTTTGTTTTGTTAGCCTCTTTAAGGACTCGAACACACGACCTTCTGATTTCAAGTCAGATGCTCTATCCACTTAGCTATAACGCTTTTTGAGAAAATGGTATACCAACTATCATTTATTACGAGGCAAAATAACTTAACATATTTTAACATGTTTAACGCAACTCAAGATGAATCCATAAATATATAGTCCATCTTGTGTAAATTAACATTGCCTGGTGTAATACTATATGTTATCAATATGAAATCAATATTACGCCTAAAAAAAAAACACCATATCTCGACTTGTTATTTAGCGCTGGATGAGTTTATGTGTGCGCTAGTTATTATGTATTGCCTATTTAGTGTTAATAATGATAGAACATACCAATAAATAGCCGTAGTCTAGTGGTTAAACGTACGGCAATCAAAACTCAAAACCGCAACGGCAGTGGTTCAGATCCCGTTCCGGGCAAGTTTGTTTTATTCTGAAGCCAAATATTTATCGGTGTTACCTTTACGAAGTCTAAATAAAAATGTGATATTTTACACATCGATTTCTGCCTTATATACCGAATATTGGGGTGTTCGTCGATTTGAAACTACTCCACACGTAACTCATTCATATTCATGAGTTATTACCAGTTAAAATAGAGACTGTAGCTTTAAGACCAGTTGATGTAATACATATTCGATCAAGAATGACGATATCCATAGAGGGCATATTTTGTTATGTCTGACAATTTAGAAGCAGACGTTACATATTATGAATTGTATGATCATCTTGAAACATTAGGTTTGATAATAGTCACTATGAGATTATTTATTAGAACCTCTGGCTTTTCTGCTGGAACATTATATCTCAAGTGAGTAAGATTGTATTCGGTGAATATTTGTTTTACCGGAAATAGCTATAGTTAGACGATGGACGGTCATGACCGTGTGGGCGAATGAGAGGAGCGATAAAATACTGCAGAAGGTAATAACGAGGTGTTCGGGGGAAAACACGATGTCGACGCAGACAACCGAACGATGGCAAGATTATGCGCAGAGGTCACAGGAATTATCCAAACACATATACGAAGTCAAGTATCGACCATGTTCTTGCTGATCAAAATAAGTTACCATGGTTTAACATGTAATCATACTTGGCGAAACGACAAACGTTTATTTTCGTCATCTCATTGTTACCACTGTCAGACTTGATGCCGCAAATGTAGAGCTGCTACACCTAAAACCCTACGAGATATCACTACATATATAGTGCAAAACAAACGCAGTGTGATTCTCTTAAACCTAGACATAAATGTTGAGCAACACATGTATCATTCAAGAATCACAGTCAGCTAATAACACGCATACAAACACACAATAATTACAAAGAAGAATAAAAGGCAAGATATGACATAACAGACATAAAATGGTTTGCAATATTGCTACCGCCTTGGGACGATCAGTGGCAAAAAAGGCCGATGAGGTTTAAACCAGGTTCTAGGGCAAACCAAACCTCAGTTTTATCCTATTTCATCACAATAAAACAGGACAGTGTAAATAAAGAATTCACCGCCAGACTATATATCTATTAAACAAGGCAGCATTAATAGGAAATATAAACACAATGATGATCACTGTGTTGTGCATATCATGAAATAAATACAGTTTGTATTCATATCCAAGCCCATATTGAATAAGAATAACTTACATTATCATGGCCCATGTGCTGTCAAGATCATGTACAGGCAATACGGGGTCATGTACAAGTATTTTCTACTGCCAAGATAATGTACAGGCAATACGGGGTCATTTTTCAAGTATCTTCTACTGCCACGATAATGTACCGGCAATACGGGGTGATGTACAAGTATCTTCTACTGCCAAAATAATGAACAGAATACGGGTTCATGTACAAATATTTTCTAAGAAAGAACTTGTTTCGTGAGTTAATGCACCATTTAGAACAATAAACATAGAGATGCCGACATAGTGTACTTATACGTGTCATACACTCAAATCCATTTTAGCAAAACAGATTCAAATCTCACAATTTTAACATGACAATGCGTGAACAATGTCACAATTAGATCAAGAATGTTTTATACAAAATGGTACACGAAATTAGTAAAAAGAAAAGTTGTTGTTTACAAAAAAGAAACGAGAAATATTTACCGGCCGCCATTATGCGAATTTAACGTCGAAACTTTCTGTGATACAATGCATGCGCTACACCCCAAAATACGAAAGGTACATAGTGTTCATGATAGAATGATGTCGACCGTCGTATGTCAACACAACCTCTCTTTAATCTGTCCGACCGTCTGCAGTTGTTTGTGCCGTGTGGTGGCAGTAAAATGTCGCTATTTGGAGTACTGGATGTATTCGATATTATTAATTAACTAAACTATATTAGCCGTATTTTACTAGAACCTCATCACAAAATACGACGCAAATACAAAGCATGCTTAAGATTCGTGATAAATGAATGTAATGTTACATAACAGTTACACATTGTTTCAAATCAACTACATAGAAAACAAATATATTATTTGATCATTCAAAATAAAGAAGTATTTTTAAACATTAATCTACTGTTTTTAAATTACTTCATTAAAACATAGCTATCTACCAAAATTGTTTATAGTAATAAGGTTTGAGGTGGCAATATACGTATATATCTTAAGATAGACTATATTTGGAAGTACCTTTGTCAGTTACGGAAATGCTGTTCCATGTAATTGTCATCTTCAACGTTTAGATGAGTTACGTCTGATGAAGCAAGTGCAAACAAAAGTTATATGGCGCCAACAAGAATGATCATTCCAAGTCCACCTTCCAATTACATCGATATGATATGCAGAATGGTCCTAGAATATACTGCATAGTAGCTGCCAAATATGTTGTAAACCTCTGTCACGGTTGTCTGCCGCCTCTCAAGTAGCACCTAAAACATTACAGTGATGACGTTAAAGACCTGTAATGAACATGACAAAATGAACATGAATTCGGTGGGGAGTGATTTTATCTGTCTGCATGGATAAGCAGTGGTCCTGGATAGCCTCAGAAATTGCTTTGATATCTTCGGAAATGATTTCGATTATTGTGGCATGTTCAGTATCTATCGATTTGTTTGTTTGCTTGAATTGTGGTTATCTCAGTGTTTGTTTGTGGTAATGGCAGACCAAGCTTTTTCTCCTGGGTGGAACAAGTAGTACCGTATACCTCCAATCATCAGTAAGAGTACTCTATCAATTAGTGATTGCAGAATATATTTTCCAAAGCCTGTCATGATTAACAAACTTGTTTTGATACGTAACATATATTATATACTGAAGCGAAACAGAAACGCAACTCGATAATTTAATAAAAGTTGCAGTTAGTTAGAGAAAGCAAACAACTGTGATGTTGTAGACGTTTATATCACAGTACACTTTGCAGTAAGAGTTTGCAAAATGTTGCATCCTATGTTTGCTCACATGCTTGAGCCAAAGGCGTACTCTGTCAATAATGAAACTTTGAAGGAAAACTATTGTTAGCTGTTGTTTTAGGGTTTGTTCCCGAAATGAATTGTCTTACGTTTCCATGTATCATTTGATTAACAGCAGCATATTGTACATACAATTTCCTTTTTGTTTCAGTATATATTTTATAATCACTAGCATTCTACTTTTAGTCAGGGGCCCAGGTTTGTAGACATAATGCTGCATGACGTAAACTGCTTTTAATCGTCTATGTATTAAATAAAAATTCATGTATATAAAGTTGTTTTTAATGAGATTTTGTATTCAGCTAATTACTTTTCAATTTGAATTAATTTAAACAAAGAGAATATTTGATAACAGTATAATCATGTATAAATTTAGATGTTGTTAATCCTTTAGGGAGATACACATTGATATATTTAGACTGTAATTTCTTTAAATAGCCTGATATTGTTTTTGTTTAGTTATTTTTGTGTTGTTTGTTTTAGTGTAACATATCATAGCATAGGATAAACAAGTATTTGGGTTAATGTCTATTTACGTTAATGTCTCATTCAACATACTCGAAGAAAACTTGTACAAACGTATCAAAATGTGAGTTCTATGCATTTATATGCAAGCGTAAATTACTTTCCCACATACTTGTTCAATCAGTTTTTAATTGAAACATATTATAGAACTCCTTAAACGTTAATTGATATCTCAAAAAATGTTACTGCACCTTTTACAAAATCCTAGGAATTTCATTGGATTAGAGCGGTCACATGGTGACCCCCTATTATTCTATAGTGGGTCAGTAGATTTCATAGAGGTTTTAGTATAATTCCGATTCAAGTTTGAATCATTTGAAATAGATCTTGTTATTTAAGGCGTTAGTTACAAACATAATAAGTAAATTAATAATGTTTGTAAACTGTACCGGTCAACGTCATGACGTCAAATTTAAATATCGGTGTTTGCCTTCAAAAAAGTGCTCGATGCAATTAATAAGTTATTGCCTTTGTTACTGACCCCCTACAGAAATATGTTGTAGTCAGTCAGATATATAGTGGGGCTCGGCTATTGTCTCGCCCCCTATAAATCTTACTGACCCCACATAGGTGTGAACTTTTCAGTAACAAACCCAATAACTAAGATTATTGTTTACGTTTTCCGTCTCATCTTTCGTTTCATGTTTTCATTAGTGTGTAGGCTATATAGTGTTCTGAATGCTTAGTGGTAAATAAAGCTATGTGTACAGGGTGTATGTATATACGAATCAAGTGTTCCCATTGTATATCACATGCAGCACGCGTAACTGTGTAAGGAATAGTGATGCATTAATGGAACAAGCTTCATTTACATGTGCAACACATGAATTATTGCAATGAATGGGGTTTTACAACACGTTGGCAGCTTATTTCCTATTGGTTTAAATGATGAGCAATAAATAAAAACAACGGAGCTGAAGATGACTACTTTAAGTGAATAGTAATAAAAAAGTGTATGGCCCCGTGTTGTTCTCGGAGGCCCCGTTCTGTTACGGGGCAAAGTATAGGGCCACCGCAGATCCCGTTGGAGGGGAAGGCAGAGGGGTAAAACCTCACCCCCACCCTCCCACCCCCACGAATTCATGTTCGTTTTATTATTTTTTGTTCATGCTCATTAAAGGTCTTCATCATGACCCCTGCATTGTTTCAGGTGCCATCTCGCTCATATCACTAGAGCAGTGGCAGAAAAACAATAACGTGGCTTCAGAGTAAATGGAGTGTCTACAATAGAACTTGCAGCAACTCTGCAGTTCAGGTGAGTAGGTTCTAGGCCCGTTCTCCATATTTTATCTCGATGTACATGGAGAATGAGCCTGGCATGTTCATTCCTGTTGGGCGCCATATAATCTTTCATGTGTTTGTGCGCCTTAAAACCCCAATTCAATCAATCATTTAATCAATCTTGATTCAAATTCGATTCAGAACAACGGTATTCAGTTTCCATTCCACATTGGGGGATTTCTACCTCCTATTGTGACAACAGTTGACAATTTGTTTTGCCCATCGCCAACTGGGCCAATTAACAATTGTAGATCACGATACATTAAAGACCTTTAATACATGACTGGATATCGTTGTATACGTTAGCCAATCCCTGTTGATGTTTTGAACTGATATCCTCTTACATGTTGAATGTATGTGGCATTCAGATATGATGTATGTGATGCCAGAATCAGAATCCGCTTATAGGACATACTGCGAATTGAATATTCCATATATGGCATGAAATCAAGACAACATTGTCTAGTTGAGAGTTTTTAGATGTTGAACGGATTCCAGTCAGGCAATGGGTTCATTAATTACTGCATACTTTACAATTGAATTTAGTAGCCATATCTGTGTTTACATCTCCGATTAAAACTGCACTTAATCGCTTTGATTTCGTTTTCATCTCCCACTTTTATGTTTTTCTGACTTCGCTTACTCTTTTATTAGATGTGATTCGTATTTCATGAAATATGTCTGATTCTTCGGAACATTTAACCACTATTAATTGCGCCATTGCGCCGTTTGCTAATGGATGGAAATGTATACTTACTAACCCTGCAATCATTTGTGTGTTTTCGGTTACCGTTTACTATAGTATCAGTTTACTTGCTATGAGGTCGGTCTTAAATTGGAAGCCGAATACCTTAGGAAGGTTGCTCGACTATATAAATACATTATTAAATGTGTGTGTATATATATACAGAGAGAGAGAGAGAGAGAGAGAGAAAGAAAGAGAGAGAGAAAGAGAAAGAAAGAGAGAGAGAGAGAGAGAGAGAGAGAGAGAGAGAGAGAGATGGGGAAAACCATTTTTATAGTGCTATAGTTAGTAGAAAACCAAGCGCTTTCGGCTTATGCCATCATCAGGGGGTACATAAATAACAAATACGAAAACAAATAAACACTAAAATACAAGGCTGTTTAAACATGCTAAAAAACAACGTATAGTGTGGCAGTGTTGCAGGGACTAACCACTTTGACTAGACAAAGTATGACAAACGATACGTTGTTTTTCAAACAGCCTTGTATATATATATATTTATATTAATAAATCTGAGACAAATTATCAACCAAACAGTGCTTAAATTAACAAATATCGAACGCTTTCAGCTTTAATCGCCTTCCTCAGGATACATATATAAAGTTACAAAAACAAAAACATAAAGGCTCCTGAAAGGGTCTTATAAGATGTACACTAACCTTTACCATATATTTATATTCATATATATATATATATACTCTATGATACTACACTTAAACGTGATGTCGCAATTCATACTGCAAAGATGTCAAAACTCATGCCTTCGAGCCAAACACCAGGGTTACAGCGCACAGAAACGGTATATGAATCAATGACAGTTGACGATATTCCAACTGTTATTGGAGAAATTCTCCATTCCGCAGTCAATACAATCAGACTCCAAAGATAAACGAGGTTCAAACTATGAATCGGTTAATGTTTGTATGTTTGGTGCTGTACTGTTATATTTACAAATATAAAAATAATATGTAAAAATGAGAAGAATGGTCGTATATAAATGATAGCCCCCAAACGTCACCGTAGATCCGCACTACGCCACAAAGTGTAAATTAACTTACAATGAAAAGGACAATAGAGTGTAAAGTCTTCAATGCATTAAAAAATGACGAAAAACTTTGTATTATATTCAATATGTTATATTCAATAATACGGAAGCTATTTTGTTTATTAATAATCAGAGGGCTGGCGTGGCGCAGTTGGTAGCGCGGCGGATTTGTAACCGGAGGCCCCGGGTTCAATCCTCCGTGGTGCCACTGAGTTTCGTCGGTGTGTTCTTGGGCAAGACACTTTCCCTTAGCCTCGTCCGTCGGATGGGGACGTTAACCGGGCGAGTACGGCACCGTTCCATGATTCCTATGTATCCTTCACCTCTCTCTATAACTATACTGTGTTGATGAGCCGTTAAACAACATACTCTTAATAATCAGTATTACGAACACGTTGCATACAGATACATGTAGAAGTCGTTGCATACAGATACATGTAGAAGTCGATAACAATTGTTATTATATAACCTATAAATAGACGCGTTTTCATTGGCTAAAAAGTAAAAAAATATCTAGCGATATTGACCTGTTTTTTTTATATTGACCTGTTTTTTTGATATTGACCTGTTTTATATAATTGTTTTTTTGATATTGACCTGTTTTATATAATTGTAAATTGAGGGTTATATAATAAAACAGTTATGGACTTTTCAGCTGTTATACATGATGTTGATATGTACCAAAAAATCATTATTGACCTCGGCTATCGCCTCGGTCAATAATGATTTTTTTGGTGCATATCACATCATGTATAACAGCTGAAAAGTCCATAATTGTATAATATTATGTAATAGAACACCATGCATTCATAAGATATCGTGGTAGATCAATATAGTGCTACTAATAAAAGTAACACAGTGTAACGAAACAAACACTTATAAGTCAAGAATATCAGTTGATGCAGCCATTTATTTGAACAGTTCTTTGAATAGTATCTGTAAACAGTCTATCATTTCGTGCTTTCATCAACACCTAGCTGTCTATCAACATTATGTGCAGTTTAAGGGTTTCTGATGGCAATGCTTGTATTGTAGAAGATATGTTGGGATAGTTGGTCACTATATGAACTCATCTCATTACGTGCTCCGAGTATTAATTGTATACCCCATCAAATCCCTTCTCCAAGAAGGCGGGGGTATGAAATACAACCTTAATTTCGGATTAAAAAGTTTGGATATTGTAAAACTAAAACATTTAATAGGCAATTGGAAACACGTTATTGCATTTCTTCAATAAAAAAAGATTAAACATGTTTTGTTGTTGAAACATCCGTTATAAAATCCTGCAAATATAAGCTTTCCCATCGTTTAATGGAATTTAAGGTGGGAACACATAATGTTCTTTAATGATATACGATCTCTGTTTTGTATTGTTATTATTATACATGTATTGTATTTGATTTATTTATTTTGTTTTCCTTTCCTTTTTTGACATCTTCCGAGTTCAGCTGAATTAGGTTTTACGACGCATCAACAAACAGTTGATATAGCGCCAACGGGAACGAACATTTCAGGCCATGCCTCCATTTACATCGAGATAAACAATATGCAGAAAAACACCCTTCTCACCTACATAGCTGCAGAGTTGCTGCAAATTCCGTTATAAACACTACATGTTCTGCTGGCTCCACGATTGAGTTAACAGCCACCTCTCAAATAGCACCTGAAACAGAATGGCGTTAAAGACATGGAATGACCATGACAAATATGAAATCGATGGGAGTTGTATTTACCTCTCTTGCCTGTATAGCAGTGATCCTATTTATCTTCTGAAATGAACTGTTTAATACTTATGAAAAGAAAACTGTGAAGTATTTTAGAATACTGATTTTAGGATATAACTTCCAAACCGTGTGATGATTAACAAAATGAAAATAGAGTAGATGCTTTATTTATACATATAATATACGCAAAATCAACAACCTATCATTTTAGTGAACTCCATTTACCAGGCTTTTAATAGCGTGCTGCACAATGTTCACTGATTTCCATCGTTTATATCTAAACATACATGAGCGGTATACATACATTTTTTTTGTAATATGAATATTGTTTTTTTTTTTTAAATAGTTACTTTTAAATTTGAATTAGTTTAAACAATGAGAATACTTGATCAAATAGTTTTATTCTGTTGCATTTAGATAATTGGCAATGATTTCGCGAGACACATTTTTAATACAGTTTTAGATTGTAAATTGTTTAAATAGTCTTATTTTTTTATATTGTTTTTATTTATTTATTTTTTTTGTGGTGGGGTTGGGGTGGTGTTGCGGGTGTAAAACTATGATTGCCCACGCTCAAATTTAATGAGTTTATGTCTCCCTAGAACATTACTATTATAAACGTGTTAGAATATGTTAATTTTAAATTTCGACTACAATATGAAATGCAATAAATTACTTCACCATCCTTTATATTATGTCCATTAAAACTGATAGCAAGTCTTCTCTGTAATCTGTAAGATGGATTGTTCAACAAAGTTATTGTTTCTCGGCGTTTTCTCATAATTTTTCTTTAATTTCTCACAGTACATAAATTCAGTTTTAGATGTTTAACAAATTCCATTCAGGCAGTGGATGACACGCATTACTGAATATTTTACATCTGCTCTAAGTGTCCCTAACTGTATTAACATCTTCGATTTAAGTTCCACACAGAGACTCTGACTTCGTTTCCAGCTCCCACATAAACTGTGATCAGTGACCTTGACTTCGTTTACAGGTTCCATGTAAACTGTACGCTGTGGCTTTTAAGTCATTTACAGTTGTATTTGTGGTGATTCGTATTTTATAAATTAGCTAATTATATACCCGTTGTAAGCGATTTGCTTCTAACGTACTTATTGATTGTCTTCCTGGGTAGAATCAGTACTAAGCAATGCAGATAAAGTGTCTTACGCAGGGACACAACACATGCGGTTATGGCGGGGAAAGAACCCACGACTTTTGGATCTAATTCTCTACCACTAGACCACAGCGCTCCACGACACGAAATGTACGACATGTATGCACTGTAAAATGCGCAACTTGCCAATAGGAAAACGTCTATAAGTACTAACCCTGAAGTCAATGGTGTGTTTTCCGTTACCGTTAGAATGTAATACCAGTCTACTTGCTATGAGTTTGCCCTGAAATAAATTGGAATCCAGTTACCGAAGGAAGGTTGTGGAACTACATAATGACCTGTTGAAACAGTAACCACTATGGAGAGATCGGATGATCTCCAATATATAATTTAGAAAAGTGGGAGATTATTCCGGCTAAACGAGCCACAGATGGGTAAATATGGGTTGATGTGAACACTGATTTGGATATTTAAATGTCTGATTGAGAAAGCAGTTTCGTTGAACCAAGCTCAAAGAAGTCACTCGACATGCGATTATCAGATAAAGAATTTTTTTTTTTTATCGCGCATAGTTCATATTGTGCCATCACAGGGAAAATTATTGATTGAGCGAGTCGTTGCAAACAAATACTCGGGTGAACGGAATAATATTGTTAACAAGATTATAAGTGAAACGTTTTATGAGCACTTCGGTAAACTTAACCAAGAGAATGCAGATTAAGATGAAAATGTTAATTTTGATATTCACAATGGAAGCAATGATAATTAAGAGTTCACTTTTCACTCTGAAGAAGCTGAAATGCTTAAACCTTTGAATAGTTTTAACAGTAATAAATCACCCTCAGTAGTGAATGATATTTTAAATGAATACTAAGAGAGCTCTTAAATAGTAATTACCAGTACATCACAAACATAAAAGGGCTGATAATAGGGCTACCGCCTTGAAACGGTCAGTGGCAGAAAATGTCGCTGAGTGTTTTAGGGTGCAATCTGGTTTCAGGAAAAAGTACATTTCGGTAAGCGTATTTTCTCTTTGAAAATGCTTATATATTTATATCTTGCTAATAATAACAAATCGATGTATTCTTAATAGAGTATCGTAAACCTTTTGAACGAGTTATCATCATAGTTGTATTAAAATGTTTGAAAATCATTCATATTAACTATAATAACGCTCAATCTTGATTTAAAACTGGTTGTAAATTACCAGAATTCTTTGATAGTCAGTCTAGAATCCGCGAAGTCGCATTTATCGCCTTTTCTGTTTCCGGTTTTTCTAATAATCACAATATATTGATGTCTAAGAAATTAAAGGTTGAAACAGAAATTAGATTTAAAACAGATATTGTTAATACATTCTTTAATAGTAATAATGATATTGAGGTTTTCCTCAAATGTTGTTTGTCTTTTTATATTCTGACTATACTGTTGTCGTAGCTGAAAGCGCCAAGGATTTTAAAATTAGCTTTAAATGCAATGTCGGATTACTGTAACACACGGGGATTACATTTAAATGCTGGAAAAAAATATCTGATAATTGGTTGTATTTTGGAAAAGTATAAGATGTCTAAGAAATAAGCATGAGTCTCATTATATATAATTATAAAGGCAATGATTCGCTTGAAAGATTTGAAAGTTGAAGATTTGAAAGTTGAAGATTTTTCATATTTATATGTTCAGTTTTCTGCAAATGCTAACTTTGCTAAAACTAGGAAAACGTTAGTAGATCAATCTAGGAAAGAGTTTTCACTTTTTAAAAATGCAGGAAATTATTACGTCCTATAGATTTACAGATACGTTTATTAAACACTATGATTTCCCATATCCCATTGTTGAATCGAATGTATCGGATATTGAACATGTATTGCTGATCAGTTCCAATTGAAATTTTGAAAACAGGTCCTTAATTTGAAGCAAAGCACACCAAACTGAATGATTTATGCCTAACTTTGAAATAGTCCTGCGTCACTACGGATCAACGGTAGATATTTAGTAAAGTAGATTAGTATATGAAACTATCTTTGTGTTATACATCAATAACAATGTTAAGTTATTTTGGATTCAATTTCTACACAGCTCGATAAATGATCTTTGATTAACTATTGGTTAGAGGAAGACATGTTTCATCCCAGTATGTTGCAAAAGAATGTTAACTCTAAACTTAAAGATTAGTTTCTTCAAAATTGGAATAACAACTTTAAAACACTTAGTATATGCCTTAACTTATGCATGTATTTACCTATTGTTGTTCTTCACCAAGTTATTCATATTTAACAATACATTTAGCTAAAACTCTAATTAAAAATAATAAAGAACCTCTTATACATATCACAGAACCCAAACGCAATGGCAACGTAGGTCCGCACTGCACTACAGACAACGAACAAATTAAATATACCATGAAAGGGACAATACACAACACAATGAGTGGTAAAGACAGGGTTTAGCGACTTGGAATGGTCAGTAGACAATAAGGCCTAATGGGTAGCTTAAACGATTTTAACCGTACACAACCTCGCTATCATCGTGTCATCAGCGCTCAAATTGACAAGATATTGTAAATAAAAGTACATCCCATCAAAGGATAAGCTCTAACAATAAAGTCTAGATCCAGAGAAATTAGGAAATGATACACGTATATGTTATTAGATGTATGAATTATAAAATACCTATTGAGAAAGGCCGGTTCTATATGTATATAATGACAATGTACTTGCTGATGAATTTCATTATATGTTTCCGAGTAAATGTTTTTTGAAGACAGAAAGCAAGATTGAGAAAAGTTATAATATAATCACCCTATCACAGTTAAATTAGAGTCACATATAAAGAGTCAAAATCAAATCAATGATATTCAAGTTAGGAAAAGTTTGTACTATTATCTATTTGTAAATAATAATATATACACTATACTCACTCCCCATTCTAATCACAATTCATTATTTTATTTTACTACATTGCATTTTGCTGTTATATAGTTTATATTGTTTCACTGTTTGTGTTCCATTTATAATTGTTTGAATGTCACTGGCATGCTCAAAAAGGTCATGCTTTATGTAACGAGAAGGAATGTAAAACCAGCAACAATTATGTTGAAAATATAATCAACACATTTATTCAAATAATGCAAGGAAACATATTCACTGACAGAAAACACATGAAATGAATTCAGTATTTCTTTAAAGTCCGATATACGGATAAAGTCCAAATAATATTAGCATGTCCCTTTAAACTGAATTGTCAAGTGTCTCTTTAATCAAAGTTGCCAAGTGTCCGTTTAATCCAATTTCACTTGAAAACTTTCCTGGTTTATTCATACACTACAGTCCAAATGTCCAAATTATCCAATAATTCAATGCCACTAGATGAGCACAATAGGTTTTTATCGTCTCAAAATATATTTTAATTCATAGCATCCACTATTTTGTAAATCCTCAATTAAACTAATGAACCAGATACTTCACGCTGAATATTAATACTGAAACTCTACAAGTTTTACTAAGGTCAGCTTCAACATGGAACATTCTAGATAAAAGAATATTCTTTAACATTCTACACATTTCATTATGTAAAGAATAATTTAGAAATTAATAGAATATTATATAAACACTGTCAATCAAACAGTCTGACATAAAAAAAATATCCAGCTATTTTTATATGTGCTATTAATAGAAAAAATCTGACAACTGGATCAATAAACATGAACACTTATATAGCATTATATAAATGAGGGCAACAAAGGTTAAACTTAAAACTTGTAAATAGCTACTACATGCAGAGATTAGCTATTTACAATTAGTTATTCTCTACTTAGTATGCCATCCCATGCAAAGCAACGTTTTAAAGTGTTTGTTGACATTTGTTACAAATCATAATTTCCAGAGTTAGGCTTTTAGTTTTTATTATTCTCTTTACGAACCATGCAGACAGACAAGTGCCTTAGGGGAAACATAAATTTTAAGCTATTATTTTATTTTGTTGGAACTGAAAAGAGAATAAGCTGTTCAAGTAAAATATGGGAAAAGGTAAAATAAAAGTAAAAATAATATATTTCCCTACGGACAAATAAAATTCATAATTTCATTTTAAGTCTTAAAGAATAATTAAATAACCAAGGCCTTAAATGCATTTCTGGAATGCAAATTCAGTTCCAAGTCGGATACCTTGTCTTCACCACTCTATCATTTGTATATTGTTATTGTCATTCAAAGTTGAATTTCCTTGTTGTATTTGATTGGGGTACAGTGCGGACTTATGGTGCCATTGTGTTTGGTGCTGTGGTTTGCATAGCTCCATTCTTTTTACATGTTTACACTGTGCAAAATACATATTTGAGGTCATATACACTAAATACTGAAAAGGTGATCCCTTGGAAGTAACAAACACAAACAAGAGAGAAAAGCAACAGACTCGGTTTTATTGAGTCTGACCATGAGAGGTAATTTAATGATGTCACACCTCCCACGCCTCCTAGCACAGGCTTAAGCGATATTTTACTTTAAAGCAACACAGAATAGGCCTGATGATCCAAAGGAACAGTAAATAATAACACTACTGATGTGTAGCCGGGGCGATGTTTTACGGCCGCCACATAGCAAAAAGTCGCCCCAAAGCACTAAATAAACGCTAGTGTGGATATCAACACAGAATGGGCTTGATGATCCCAAGTGGCCACCAGCTTATTATTCTTTAATATCTTTAACATTGTAACGCCCTAGCTGACACGTGTTCATATAAAACTAAGAGTGTCACTTATATAATAATTACAAAACCAGTAGTGATAGATTTACGTGCAAACGAATCGTATGAGCCTTTGTTTAATGTTCAAATCAATGACAACTCCTGTTTTCTGCAATATATTGAGAGAATTATATAATGTTCATGGGATTAAAGAGATAAAAGATTGCGAAATGAAGAATAAAGAGAAAATGATAAATCAATAGCATTAAGTCCTTGTATTTTGTTGTCACGCATTCGTATCATTATGTCATTAATTAATTGTGTGAATAAATGGTTTCTTTTTGTATAAAACAATCATCACTGGGATGTGCCTCATTTATTATTATTAATTTTCATTTTGCCATAAATCAAGGCGGTTTGAGTTGTCGTCTAGACACATTCGCCATTTTAATATGTGTACATCTAAAATACTGAAAACAGTAACGCTTGGAGGCAGAAAACCATTACGTGGTCCGAGTATTAACTTTCATACCCCATCGAACCCCTTCTCCAAGGAGCAAAAAACGGGGTTGGCTGTGGTATGAAATAAAACCTTAATTTCGGTCTAAAGAGTTTGCATATTGTAAGATAAAAAAAATAATAGGCAATATTAAACAGGTTATCACATTTTATTCAAAAAGAAATGTTTTTGAACGTGTTTTATTGTCGAAATTTCTGTAATAAAATCCTGCTAATATAAGCTTTCCCATAGCTTTTGGGATTAAGGCGGGACCACGTAATGCATAAACAGGAGAGAGAAAACAACAGACACTGTTTCATTGGACCTGCTTATGAGAGCTAATATAAGGAGCTTCGTTAACTCAACCCGCTACATATATGTAATGGACTGTTCTTTCTTTGAATTAAGACCGTTCCATTTATGTGACAAGGGGTGGTTTGGAGGTAATGACTGATCAGCAGCAGGACATTGTAAACCCTAATCAGCTCGCAGGCTGATCTGGGTTTACAATGGACGCAAGGGCTATTGCAGTCGTGCTTAGCGGGTTAAGGGTTAAGAAAATATACATATAAGACGAGATATCAACAAAATAATTCGTAATAGATTGTGCAATGTTTTTTTTCTTAGCAATGAAATAGTGGGTTTTAGCAGTGAAATAGGAATGGTATTTTATACGTGTGAAATAAAGTTTTATTTTTGTCAATGCTGGTACTACTATTTCAATGTCAAAATCAAGTTGGTTATTTGTTGTTGTTTTTTTTTGTTGTTGTTGTTGTTTTTTGTTGTTTTTTTTGTTTGTTTTTTTGCTTTTTGTTTTAGTTGTTTGTGTGTTGTTTTTTCATGAAATTGCATGTTTATATATCATTTGCTTGGACATGGTCTGATTAAGAAAATGAGCTGTAGCTTTATTCATACGGTTAAGTAGTTTAAGAATGTTCTGGTGGTTGTTTGTGTTTGTTGCTTCCAAAGGATCTTTTTTTCAGTATTTATTGTTGTCATTTACACTAATAATGTGTTTTCGCCATGACATTGGTTTATCAAAAACGTATTTGTTTTGTCAGGAAATTGGTATGAAATTTGTATCAATCACTGAATCAATCACTGGATTGAAAATAACGTAACTAAGAAAATGAGTCGCAGCTTTTCTGTAATCGGTTTATATGTATTGTTGAAGTTATGGTGAATAAAATAGCAACTGTATCATACTTACCCGAAAATATAATATTTCTACATAATCTTTGACATTTTAAGACATCTAATAAAAAGAACATAATTTTGTTCTCAAAGTGATACGATTTCTATATGTTCACTCATGCGGCGCATTCGTGAAACTATAACATGTTCTCACCTCCCGGTGGAATCAAATCTGTGTTTCACTTTAAAACGGCAAATGTCCTCTCTATACATGTATTTGCTACCACAACTGCTGTTTAAAACGTATTGGCTACCACAACTGCTATTTAAAATGGTAAATGTCCTCTGTAAACGTGTATTGGCTACCACAACTGCTGTTTAAAATGGCAAATGTCCTCTGTATACGTGTATTCGCTACCACAACTGCTGTTTAAAACGGCAAATGTCCTCTGTAAACGTGTATTGGCTACCACAACTGCTGTTTAAAATGGCAAATGTCCTCTGTATACGTGTATTGGCTACCACAACTGCTGTTTAAAATGGCAAATGTACTCTGTATACGTGTATTGGCTACCACAACTGCTGTTTAAAACGGCAAATGTCCTCTATACACACGTATTGGCTACCACAACTGCTGTGTACGTGTTGCCTTAGTTATACACTATTTCTAAAATTTGGGATACTCAGAGAATATTTGCAGAGGCGAATGACTGTTCATGTTAATATAACCGCGCCGAAAATGTTACTTTGAAATATGTGCTCATGCAAATGAAAGAATGCGTTATTATGGTGGAGAAATATGACATATATCCCAAACATGTAGCACGTCCTGAACGTTAAATTTTGCTAATAATGTGTATAGACTGAAGAATATTGTAACAACCGTCTAAAAAATACGCAAACAGAAACGTCGTTTGATATATTACAGTATTTATGTAACAGCATGCCAATAAATAACATTTATGGCACGTATTTCTCCGGTAAAACAGCTTTAAAGGGACACACTGCAATCTTGAACGTTTTATCAAGCATTCAAAATGTAATAATCCTGTACCATGTTGACTCTAAACCTGCTTGCATTTAATGAGGGCTGGCGTGGCGCAGTCGGTAGCGCAGCGGATTTGTTACCGGAGGCCCCGGGTTCAATCCTCCGTGGTGCCACTGAGTTCCGTCGGTGTGTTCTTGGGCAAGACACTTTCCCTTAGCCCCGTCCGTCGGATGGGGACGTAAACCGCGCGGTCCCGTATATCGGTCTATCCTCCGAGCACGTGAAGAACCATAGGAATCTATTCGATAATAAGAGTAGGACACGGTTCCCGGATTCCTATGTATCCTTCCCCTCTCTCTGGGGCGGCTCTAAATAACCTATACTGTGTTGATGAGCCGTTAAACAACATTCAATTCAATGCATATAATTAAATATAAAGGTTATAGCTTTCATTTTTTCTTCTTATTCTACTATAGATTAAATATATTGTTGGTGCATTCATTATCAACAATAGTAAAATGCACACAAAATATTGCTTTATTTATGTTACTCCTATATGTATAATTGATGATTGAACAAATGCAAGTTATGCGGAAAACTTACGAGACGCCGTGAGTTTTATTAAAAAAGCAAGATTGCCGCGTGTTCCTTTAGTCTGTAAACTGTATGATTCATAATACAGAACGGTTTTCGACCTGTAAAATATCGTTATATAGAAAGCAATTATCTAGAAAGATGTAACTAATCAGCCTTAAATTTCTACAAACTGTCATCAAAGGAAATGCATGTAGGAAATGAATCAATATTGAAAAGGTTGAAATAACACGCATGCGTAACATTGTAATACATCGTTTCTCTATGTCAACGTTCCCACTCAAAAGAAACAATGAACGTTAAAGAAGCTAACCCGCCAAATAACGGCAAACCGATTATAAAAACTCTATCCAGGTGGTCATATATTAATGTATATATGACGAATAAAAGTAAAGGTTTGTTCACGGGTTCTTAAAATCGGTAACTCTTAATTCGACGCTTCTATTTTCGGTCTGGTCTGGCTAGTTAAAACCGTTTATATTGTGTCTGTAGAGTTTGGATTCTCACAATATATATACTGAAAGGAAAAAGAAACGCATAATGGGTATTTCCGCTATATATTGTATGTGTAATCTTGAATGATACAGGGCGACATTAGGCCTGTCCTTTCGAAAAGAAGGTTTAAACAACACCGAACACACCAATGGTTACCCACTTTAAAGTTTCATTATCGACAGAATGCGCATTAAGCAGGTGAGCAAACTTAGGCTTTAGACTCAATCTCTTAACATTAAACACAATACTGAAATGGCTTCGCTTTTTCAAGCGTAACTTCAACATTTATGAATTTCGTGTAACAAAGTATACTTTGATTTAAAGGGATACTACATGACAGAGTTGTCCTTTCTGTAATTAGTTGTAGCCCCATTTTGTACAAAACACGTTGAGATATATCTGGAATATTAATTCCATTAAGCGACGGGAAAGCTTATATTAGCAGGATTTTATAACGGACATTTCGACAATAAAACATGTTTAAAACATTTTTTAGTGAAATAAATGTGATAACCTGTTTAAAATTACTTATCAGATATTTTAATTTTACAATATGCAGACTTGTTAAGCCGAAATTAACGTTTTATTTCATACCCCAGTCACCCCCGTTTTTGCTTCTTGAAAAACGGCTTGTATGCCATGGGGTATGAAAGTTAATACTCGGAACACGTAATTGTCTAGTCCCGTACACTATTTCGGATGTCTTTAGGAAATCCACTGTTCCTACACCGGCCGGTCGTATTCGGCGTCTGGAATATATTCGGAAGGAAGAGTAGGGAACTTCCCCGGATTTCTATTTACCATTCCATTATTATGGTTATTCCCAGTAAAAGTGGATGGTCTGCCTCCACCAAAAAGGATCAACCGTCATGTATAACCTCAAATGGGCTCAAAATAACGTGAAACACAATTAAAGCAACCATCCTAGCCGCTCCTATGGCACGCCGTTTGCACAATAATAACAAGAACCTAGGTTCTCAGGGGTGAGTAATCAGAACTTGGCTAGGTTTCAACGTTGAGAACCTAGGTTCTCAGCGCCAAGTGCACAATAATTCTGGCAAAACCTATGGTCTCAGTCTGAGGACCCAGGTTCTCATCGAGAGTGAGACAGAGAGCCTAGGTTTTGATTGGTTATCAATACACCGAATGGACCAATCAAAAAGCGCGTTTCGAATATGCAAGTATACAAGTGTCTAACAATAAGCGTCTATGGATACCATAATCGTCGATATGCATAGTTATTCTGTCGTTTAACCAGGCTTTCAAGAGTAGGCCTTAAGTTAAATCAGATACCGTGTGTTTTTAGTTTTATTTAACAACTCTGAACCATGTGATAATAAAACTTAAGAAGATTTCAAAAGACCGTCCTCGGAATGCTGTAGTCTATTTCAGTATCAATACTTTGCAAACTGTTCCCTTTCAGTCACTCTGAAAAGTGTCCTCTGGACGTGTCCGATGCGTTACTTGCTTGTTTATTAATATTCAGTTAACTCTTCAGCGAGACAAAAAATAATAATAGAAATTAATGGATTAAAACAGAGATGTACGTGTTTTATTACGTCTTCAATTCTATACAAAAAGTGTATTCTTAATTGTTGTGCATAGCCCTGGCATTAGCCATGATTCAAATACTGTTAAGCCATTAAAATGTATTATTTGTATTTAATTATGTGTGTATCATTGTTTATATATATGCTCTCCAATATATGGAGGAAATAACGATTACTACTACTACTAATAATAGATCTAATACCATTTAAATATAATTTCAGATTGTTTAAAAAAAATAATTAAATAATGGTACACACTGTAGCAATTTGAATCCTTACACTGATCAAAAATGTACGGTGAACATTTGGCCATGCTTGCTGTGTAACCTACTTAATAATGTGTACGTAACTGTGAAGCCTGTTATATATAAAATTAATTTAATAATGTGTAAGCAACTTTGAAACCCTGTTATATATATAAAAAAAAATAAAATAATGTGCACGCAACTTTCAAGCCCAGTTATATATAAAAGTAATTTAATTCTCTCTCTCTCTCTGGGATGACTCAAAATAACATAAGACTGCGTTGATGTGCAGTTAAATAACAAACTCAGTTTATCCAGAGACGCAATACATATGCAACAAGTTCAAAGTTTAGATGATTCCTATGTTACATTAATGATATGTTACATAATGACATGTTACAAAATGACATGATAAACAGGTAGTAGATGCACATTTATTCCCTCCGTTAACTTTTAAATTGAATGTTATCGCAAAACCAAGAGATAAAGCCAGGGAAATTACAGTTATGTTTACAAATTTAAGCGGTGATACGTTAAGAACTTAATGGCCACTTATAACAAACCCGCTGATTCATATGTCAAGTCTAACAAAAAAGAGGAACATGGTCCTATAGAAAACAAAGTTGTCACACGCAATGGCACCACGGGACCGCACTACACACAAAGAGCAAATTAAATATACAGTGAAAAGGAAAATACACAACACAAACAGATGTGTAGACCATTACGTGATCCCGCCTTAATTCCATTAAGCGATGGGAAAATTTGTATTAGCAGGCCTTTATAACGGATATTTCGAAAATAAAACACGTTTACAAACATTTTTTACTGAAAAAATACGATAACCAGTTTAATACCCCAGCCAACCCCGTTTTCGATTCTTGGAGAAGGGGTTGGATGGGGTATGAAAGTTAATACACGGACCACGTAATAATGATTAGACTGGAACGGTCAGTAGCTAATATGGCCCACTTGTTCGCTTACATCGATGTGTGTACACGACGTCGCTATTATTCTGTCTTCAGCGCCCAAATTGATAACAGTGCAGCAGCAGCTGAAGCTTTTCACGTGCACGCACCGCATAACTCACTTTTCAATATCAAGTGTTTTGGCACAACGTAGTCCCAATTTGTACTCACGTGCAGTTACGCGGAAATAACAGTTGTCTTTTAAAAACCGATACTTTAAGCCTATTTTGAATGCAAAAACAACACAGAAAATGAATAAAGTAAGTTTATAAAATAAACGTACCCCTAGAACTTGTTTTGACCACTTTCGGCATATATAGCATAGTCTAAATCGCGGTTCAAATGTGAAGATCGGACATTTTGAGTTTTTTGTAACTCCAAAATTACCGATCTCTCAAAACGGTCACAAAAAATGTGTAGTCACCAATTTGGCTTAAATTAACAGGAATGATAGATCTGTACCTATACTACCTTTCCTGAAAATTTCGACAAAATTCAAGACTACACATTTTTTGAGACCGTTTTGAAAGTTGGTCACCCTCTTTGGGATGTTAATTATTCGTAATTACGTCAGAAAACTGTTTCCTTACACCATACTTTGCTTAATTTTTTTTTTTTTATGTTTACAAAAACATTTTAAGATACTATCACAAAACTAGACATCATTGCGCTTTAAAAATAAATAAATATAATTATATTTATCCACAAAACAGGGCCATTTAAATATGAAAGTAAAACATCCTGTCGAGTACCTCACAGAAACTGACGGCCATTTTGATTCACGTTAGAGAGTGTCGCACCGCTGAACACAAGGAGAAGACGGATTATTAACTTCGTAATAACATTCTGCTGTGTTTATACGGACTAACTGTTTTATTAAGGTCAGTGTAAATCCATGTATTGTGTTAAATAGTATTGTGGATAACTTTTATAGACATGTTTGATGAAAAGAACTTTTCAACTTCCCGCCCATATACACGACTAATGAGCGGGGTCTATGCAAATTCGATAAACCGACTGTCTTGGTCATTGATTTGCATTAGTTCATTACTTTACTACAATATAATAAGTGATCGATTAGATATTGCCGATTTTATCATTTCAAAACATGTTCATGTGTTAATTAATCCAAATGCCGTTGTTCACTTTTGTCATGAAAGTGTCCACGACATTTTTTTATTTTTTGCTCTGATATTTTCAACAATTGTTTACGTTAAATCCCTACTAATCAAACATATTTTAATCGAGACCATTTGTAAAATTATTATCACAAGTTTGATAAAAAGCTTTGCATTCAAAACCATTTTTTTTTTACAAAACGAGTATGTTTTGTCTACTAGGTACGGAATTTCAAAATTCCATTTAGGGGTCATCTCAAAATTGTTCGTATTATGCATAACTATTATAGTGAACTATTGTTCGACGCGCATGCAGGGTTTTCAGCAGGTTTAAAGAGGCTCTACCTATATCTTTTTGTCCACCAATTGATATAAACTTTACTTAATTGTAAAGAGGACTATAAAAAAGGTAAATGGCAATAACCTGCACATAATCCCCGTGAGGGGGTGCTGCAGTATCAATAGATAGATAGATATCATAGATAGATTTCACCCATGTAATATGCATTTTGCTGGGGAAAAACAGGATTGAAAAGATCGGATTTTTGAAATTGTATTCGTAATTGTTTTAGAGTAAGACTAGCCGATTGCGGAGATTTTCCGATCTCAGGGCTTTTTTCCACAAAATTGGGAAGAGGCCCAGGCCTGTCCTTTTTGGGAAAAAAGAACGCGCTTATTTCTCATTTTGGGAAAAATACAAGATTTCATAAATTAAGTAAATATGACATTAATATACTTTATTTATATTGTCATCCATTATTTATCGTAATTATTAACTTTTCCAAGTCGGAATTTACTTAGCAGACAAAAACACACTGCAGAATTCATGTTTTTTCTCAAATTCTGAGAGACTGCTGTTTTCCGATTGGGAAATATTTCTGCCACAGTTGGGAAAAAACAGTCCAATTTTCAGTTGGGAAGAGGCCCTTTACAGGCCTCTGTTATATAAGGTAAAAAAGCCCTGGATCTTATTCGTTAACAGTCGGAACTGCCTCGTCGGATTGGCGAAGAGTTCCGATCGCTTCGTTTACTATCGGAACTGCACCAAGTAGTTTGTTTTCTTTCAACTGAATCGCATTGCTCATGTCCGATAAAATCGTAAAAATTCGTAGTTTTCTGGCAGGAATAAACAGCAGGGCAGCATTTTATTCAAGATATTGTTTTGATCATAATTAATAATTTACAGAACTGGAATACGAACCATGTTTCTTCTTAGAATACTCATAAAATAGCTGTGTATACATATAAATGCAGTAATATTGAGTATTTAATATTTTACATTAAAAATCGCGTAGATATAGGTAGTGCCTCTTTAATACCGCATACATAAATCGTCACTGGAACTGGCATGTTTAGTGGTATATAAAACTATTAGTTTTGAATATCGGTTGAGAAATAAATGTTTTACACACAAAATAATGTTTAGAAGGGGCATTTCGCATGTTGCTTGGACAGCAGTAGAACATTAAGAAAACTCAAATAACTTCATTTAGCCATAATATGTTGATATAAAACATTCAGAGTCTCTTAATTAGTGTTTTAACACATTAAACCCATTTTTTGCTAAAAATTATGTTGTTTTTTTTCTCTTCATAACTTTTCATGTTGTAGAATTTTGCATTGAAAATGCCCTATCAAAAACAAATTTTCACATGTCATTTTTTTATTTCTAAACTGATTTTAAAAATACAGGTATTTTTTTACCACTAAAAATGTCTGTTTTAATGATATACCGGTAGAACTTATTTAAGGTAGATCTACCGGTGAAGTCCAAAAACCCTGAAACAAGCACCCCAAACAATAGTGTCAGTCAGTTAGTATCATGCCTTATATGCCCTTTGATAGTAAAACGTGGAAAATAAACCTAAATTTGATTTAACTGGCTCCCTGTTGATAATTTGTGCACTGTATGTGTATTTTGTAGCAGAGGAAAGTTTCAAAAACAGTACCAATTTAATTGTAGCAAAATAAAAATGAAACAAAATAGTTTAAAATAATTCATAATTTTGATAGAGCATCATCAAAAAAACTGACCAATTAGTGACCATAAATAAGACATACCCAATACATTCTGGTAGGTGATAAACTCGGTCTTTATCCTTGATGTTCACCCAAGTTTAATGTTAAAATTAAGGTATCTACAGTGTGATTATTTTAAAACCCTGCATATTTCTTGCACATTCATGCAAATTGATTCAATATATGTTTCTTTCAAAATCAAAATCTTGAACAATGAACATTATCGTCATTTTACCTTGCCAAAGATTTTTATTTAATATCGAACCTTAGGATAAAAACCGAGTAACACAAGTTTTATCACCTACTTAAAATAAGATAAAATCTCAACATCTCTGCAATGGAAAATTGTGAATTTAACTTGTCAAATCTGAATATCGCGAGGATTATATGCGGGCGATAATGTCATTTATATTCTCTTGCCTTCTCTATCATTTTGTCTTCATGTATCTTTAATAAAGACTTTGTTTCATTATTTTAGTGTAGTAAAAACAATTTCTGAGTGTAACTTTGCTTGCTAGTTTTGTCAGAGACATATAAGCAGAGATAAAAAGCTTCTTTTCGCTGTTATCGCTTTTGACACACTATTTCAAAATTTGTTTTTAGATATAAATTGATTTTGAGAGTGTACATGTACACATACGACCGATTTTGAGAGTGTACATGTTCAGATACGACCACCTCTAATTTGATAAAGCTGTTCATCTCTGCTTATATGTCTCTGGCATATACTTACCTTTCTGTTGCTGTTTTATTGTTTAAATTCATCATTGTTATTGTTGTGTTTTTTAGTGTGTCATTTTAATGTATGTGTCCTAGTTCTACAACAATTTATTTTGTCCTAGTTCTTGCATAATTTTGTATTCTTTTTTTTATTACCACAATTCAAAGTACAAACAGTAGTCAGGAACGGGATAACCTGTATTGTAACATATATTTCTACTTGATCATTTGGGGAAAAAAAATGTCTAGATTGCAGTGTTATCCTCATTTAGCGAGTACATGTGGTTCCAAAATGTCTGTGTTTGATATAAATGATGAGTGTGAATTTCCATCTTTGCCAGTACAAACTAAGTCTTTCATGTTTCCTCAAGCAAATGGTTATCATCAGATACGTCCTAGTGTTCAAATTGGTACAAATCGTTTATCTGATCCTTCGGAGGTTAAAATTCAGTGTCCAACAATCAAAAACTTTAAAAATCCAAAACAAATAAAAAGTTTGAAAGGAAATGTTACATATGTAAACAAAACGATATATATAGGAAAAGAAAAACCAAATTTTGAAGTCAAACCTAGAATTCAGTGCCGGTATCCTGTTTCAAATTTGAAAGAAGACTTTTGTGTAAACCCAGCATTAAATGCAAGAGCTTAGGATTTCAGCCATTTGTATTCGTTAATATTGCTGACATGGCCGATAACAATCGCTTTTCATCTTTAACAGTTGATGAAAGCAATGGTCACGATGATGAAAATTTGGGCCCCAGTGTTAAAGTAATTACTGAGTTGAAAGGGCGAGAATCAAAAAAATGTAAAAGTAAACCGGTCAAACCAAAAAAGTTCACTGGGTTTCCCTTGTCTATTATAAAAGACAGCCTCCCTACCAAAAAAACAAAACTGGCAAAGAGTGTCTCCAAGACTCAAAATGATTTTATTGATGAAAATCTTAGTGTAAATTCTGAATTGGAAGATGAGTTTCAATGCAAAGACATTCCTTTTAGTTCAATTTCTAAAAAAGGAAATAGGCATACAAGAGGGAAGAAAATAGGGAAGAAAGACATTACACAGAAAACTACTTTTAGTCCATACTTTACCTCTGTATTAGAATATCAAAACTATCGCAGTTTATTGGATGTCAAGAAGCTTTGTTCTATTCATGAACACTGTAAAAATGAAGTAAACTATCAAGTGTTCATATACCATTCTGAAAACGTTTATGTTTTTAATAGTTGTAAAGAATCTGTTTTGATGACATCCATATCAGAATTTGTGTATGCAAAGACTGGTATACCAAAACCAAATCATAACTTCAAAACCTTGTCTGGTAAAAAAATCAAACTAACTTCTGAACTTTTCTGCACATCAATTAACAATTTAGTATTGGATCATTTGTTAAAAGGCGGTGTCCGTACTAGCACACAAAACAAATTTCATCCAGATAAAGTATGCGGACCTTGTACAATTTGTAACACAAGCTCACATTTTGCTCGCTATTACCACATACAAAATAAAGACAGTAATGAATATAAATATTTTGTCAACTTACTACCAACCTTTTCAGAAACTGACTGTGTTTGCAGAGTATGTTTTAGAAAATCCTCAAAAAACATTAAAGAAAGTAGTACAAATGAACTGTCAATGCCTTCATGTTCTAAAATACAAAAGCCGGTTTGTTTTTTATCTGATTTCGGTATGTGTGTAGGTGAGTCTAGAAGATCTATTGATGGATCGATGCAAAATGTGTTAAAATATTTTAATGAGAAACCTGATATTTGTAAGTACATAAATCAAAAACGAGACCAAAAGTTACACATATGTGATGTGCATCATTTAGAAATACATAAATGTGTAAGTGATACCTGCTCAGTATGTCGAACCAAAAAAGGTTTATGTGATGCGACTGAAATTAATATCTCTGAATTTAACAAAGTAAAATCATTTTTAGCTCTACTGATCAGAGATCAGCAGAGCTTATGCCGTGGTGCGGCGTCCGTCTGTCCGTCCGTCTGTCCGTAAACTTTTTTTTATAGCGACTACTCCTCTGAAACTACAGAATGGATTTTCATGAAACTTTACAGAAATGTTGCCCATGAAGTCTAGTTGATCCTAGCAAAAATTCATGTTGATGTAAAATCCAAGATGGCCGCCAGATCTAAAAATAGGTTTTTAAAAAACAAGTTTGTAGCGACTACTTCATGAAAACTATAGGTGATATTGATATGGGACTTTTCTAAAATGATCAGCATGACATGATGTTGGTCCTTGTCGAAAATCTTTTTGATTCGACGTTAAACATGGCTGCCAGCGGCCATCTTTGTTTACATAGAGTTATATAATGAAAACTTGTAGCGACTACTCCTCTAAAACTACTTGACGGATTTTCATGAAACTTCACAGGAATGTTGCTCTTGATGTCTAATTGATCCTAGCAAAATTTCAGGTTGGCCGGAAATTCAAGATGGCCGCCACGGCTAAAAATAGATTTTTAAAAATGAAGTTTGTAGCGACTACGTCTTGAAACTATAAGTGATATTGATATGGGACTTTTTGTAAAATGATCAGCATGACATGACGGTTATCAGAGTCAAACATTATTTTGATTCGACGTTAAACATGGCTGTCAGCGGCCATCTTTGTTTACATAGAGTTATATCATGAAAACTTGTAGCGACAACTCCTCTGAAACTACTTGACGGATTTTCATGAAACTTCACAGGAATGTTGCTCTTGATGTCTTATTGATCCTAGCAAAATTTCACGTCGGCCGGAAATTCAAGATGGCCGCCACGGCTAAAAATATTTTTTCAAAAAACAAGTCTGTAACGACTACTTCCTGAAATCAAAATCAATCAGTAGAGCTTCAAGGTCATTGACTTCTTGTTACTTTTATCCTGGTTTCATTTAAATAAATCAGATTTTAAGTATTCATTATTTCGTCTTATTATACTACAAGTTTTAAAATATTATTGGTGCATTAATATCAAAAATGAATAATACGCAAACATAAATTGCTTAATACTATTCTTATAATTAATATTTATGAGTGAACAAATTCAAGTTATGCAGAAAAACTAGCGGGACGCGGTGAGTTTTTAAAAAGTAAAGATTGCTGTGTGTCCCTTTAATAATTGTTCATTATATTTCACCAATACTATTTAACCTTTAACCTGTTAAGCATGATTATAATAGCATTTGCGTTCATTGTAAACCCAGATCAGCCTGCGAGTAGCTAAGGGTTTACAATGTCTGGCTGCTGATCAGTCATTTTCTCCAAAATACCCCTTTGTCACATAAATGGAATAGTCTTAATTCAAAGAAATAACATTCCATTATACAGAGCTACAGATCAGCAGGGTATTTGCTTAAATACTCAATTAAAAATGCCAAAATACGGTATTAAAATAAAAAACATGGGTATCAATAAAGTAATCAAAGTTGTCAAATGATAAAATAACCAATGCAATTTAAGCAATATATGGGTTGTTGAAGGGACACCCAGTCAACTTGTATACATAAAGCCTATTGTAAAAGATGTTGATTTTATTAGATTTTCTGTATACAATATTAGTGGAATGCCACCCCAAATCAATGTTGCAAACTTTTATTGTTTTATTTTACCCAATTACCCAATTAAACAAATACTGATGAGTAAATACCCATTTTAATCAAAAAGCGTATCTGTAACTCTGAATTGCATATATATATGTAGCGGGTTAAAGGTTAAGAGTGCTACGTGACCCTTTAGTAGCAGTTACATACAGGTTGCTTTTCTGGTCTGTTTTTTCGGCCACTTCTAAGTTTTTATTTATATGAGAAGTAGGTACTTATTATTATATATGCCTGCATAAAATACTTGAAATCATGAACTGCAGGTAATCCGTATAATTAAGCAGTTGATTTTCAGTTAGCTTTTATTATAGTTTATTATGCACCAGCAATTTGGAAACCCTGGCATGGATATCAGAGATTGTTTGGGTGGAATTTACTGGACTTCGTCTTGGGATAGACCTAGATTTATGCATGACAATGCTTTAGTTGGCTAATTAAAGTTGTGCACATACATGTCATTTCTAAAGTCTATGTCCAAACTGTCCTGGAGTCTACAAGGGGAACACATTGGCTGCTGTATTTTAAATTATTATTAAGGGTTATTATGTCCCCTTTTGTGTAATCCCATTCAGATTGCATTTGATAGACAAAAATTAGATCACAAATAATCCTGAATATTTTTGCACGACACTTTCAGTATATGTTTACATATTTTTCTAGGCAGTGCTACCCTTGAATTATAAATACATGCTTGATTCGTCAGTATGGCTCAATACATACTTCTATCAAGTTAATATTTATTATTCAAGTATAGCACAATCTAGATAAAGGTGTAAACATACTAAACTGCAAGATACAGGCAAAAAATATTCAGGATTATTTGTGTTCTACTCTAAGTTTTTTCTTTTGTTGATGTACTTTCAAAAGGGGACATAATTCTTTACAGTGCTCCAAATAAGCAATTGTTACCAGTAGTTTTGGGAAATCAGTATTGAAAAATTAAATTAGGAGTTATATCAGTATTAAAACATTTACCACTGGTACTCCGGCATGTGTAAGTAAAAAGCAACACAGCCATATAAAGCCATAATAAATTTAATTACTCTTGCTCTTCATTTTACCAAACTTTACCAGATTTTTTGACTTTTTTTTGTTTAATTTTTAAAAAAAAATGTTTAAATAAAATATTAAGTTGATTATACCTTAGCCTTTTTATTTTTAGGTTACCATGTATGATGACGCAGACATTTCCACCAGCTTCTCGATCCAGTCCACCAAACTCCTTCAATTGGCTTGGCCAACATGTGGTAATACCTTTTTGTGCTCAGATTTTTAAACCGTATTTCTAAGCTCAATGATAACAATTAGACACGCTATAAAATGTCAGCATATAATTAATTATTAATTAGCATCAGTGTATTATTAGTTCAAAAGACAAAAAAAAAGTATTTACATGCATATATATATGCAGATGTCAGACAGTGTCAGAGTTTGAAATAGTATTTATAAAATAAAAATCAAAAGATTTGTTTGTCTTTCTGACATAGATGATATATTATACCAAGGTATGTGTAAAACTAAGGAAAAATAACGGTGTAATTAACTTTTTAGTGTTTTTGATCTTTTCACCCCCACTGAGGACTCCTCTGTGTGGGAACCAAAAAGAATGTTGCTTTTGTTCGCTGTTGTCAGGTGGGGAAGTCATCCACTAAGTTTGGTTGAATTCTGCTCAGTGGTTAAAGGGAATGTAGCGACACAGCCAAACAAGCTCCATTATTGAGAGTTCTGAAAACTTGGGAAAAAGTGAAAGAATTATCAAAAGCAGATGCTAAACATCAGTTAAAGCAAAGAAAATCACTGCAAATGAATTCAAAATCCTTTACTGGTCATATGAAGCATTATTGCCATTATAAGTATACATATTTTTCATACAGTTGCTATATTTTTTTTCTTCTATAAATCAGTAAATTTTCATAATTTATAAATATTCCATATATGGTCATTTGGAACTGATGTCATAGCTCTCAAAATGGCGGCTTCCATATATCTGTTTCAACAGAACCTTAAAATAATCATATATTCTTTGTTAATCATCCAATTTTGATAATTCTTTTTTTTGCAAGTGTTTCAGAACTCAATAATATAATAAAGATTGTTCAACTGTAGCGCTACATTTCCCAGGAGGAGATGTGGTAACAGATGGACAGACAGCCGGACAAACGGAGATGATTTTATTAATATTCCCTTGTTTTTCCAAAGTGTGGAGATAAATGTGGAAAACAACTCATTTAAATACAACACTCATAGACTCTCATTCATACTTTATTCAATGGAATTCTATGTTCTATATCTAAATAGAATAATATATTGATTATACCTTAGCCTCTTCATTTTTCAGGTTACCGTGTAATTGTATGATGACACAGACATTACCACCAGCTTCTCGATCCAGTCCACCAACATTCTGCTCGGTGTACTCTTTCAACTGGTGAACTAGCGTGCTCAACATTTAACTGGTAATACATTTTAGCTCAGGCCGGCCGAAAATTCAAGATGGCCACCATGACTAAAAATAGATTTTTAAAAGACGAATTTGTTTCGACTACTTCTTGAACTTAACTATAAGATATTGATATGGGACTTTTTCTAAAATGATCAGCATGACATCATGTTGGCCCGTGATGAACATTAATTTGATTCTGTATTAAACATGGCTGCCGCAGGCATCTTTGTTTATATTGAGTTATATATAGAAAAAACTTGTAGCAACTAGTCCTCTGAAACTATCTGACAGATGTTCATGAAACTTCACAGGAATGCTGATCTAGCTATCAAAAACCTATCAGTGGAGCTTCTAGGTCATTGACCTCTTGCTTAATATATATATATTATATATATATATATTAAAATATATATATGATATATATAATGATATATATATATATATAATGGTCAGTTTAAATCTGTTCCTTTATTACCAGAACATACTTTTCTTCATTATAGTCTGAAAAAAGGCTTACACTTGTCATTTTTAGCAGCCATGTTTAATTGATTAATGATAGATCATCGGTCGGTTAAATATTCTGATGATCGATTCGGAATTTTCAGCCGATTCTCAACACTAAAGATGACCAGATGCCATGAGTTAAAAAATAAAGATTGCCATGTGCCCCTTCCATAACATGACTGAGAGAGTATGTCCTGTTATGAGGCCTAAAGTGTTCCATGTATTTCAGAGTCACAGTGCAGTCTGATGATCTGGCACCGAATCTTAACAATCATGTGTCTTGGTTCTTTGGAGAAAGAGAATTGTAACTTTCCTGGAAAATGTCAGTATTGCCACTTTACACCTACTGGTACCTTCATTTCGACATAGCCGAGATTGTAAGAAAAGGTATGTTGTTTTTTCATGAAGAAAATATGTCTTGCTGAAAATGTATTCCTGAGTATTATTTGCCTAATTTATATTTGCCTCTGACATGGTACCATATCTAAGGCCAAAAAAAAGGAATGTCTGTTTCTGGTCTTGCTTCCTAAAAAAATTGGGTAGGTAGGTAGGATTTTTAAAAAAAAAATTTTTTTTTAATTATTCCTTACTATACTAAACATCAGAAGCATGTTTCTTGAACATAATACGGTTTGTCCACTAAAAAACTGACTCTTGCACACCTTGAAACACTTAACATTGGAGGATTGCGTCTCATTTATATATTTTTTGTACAGTTAAAAGCCTTAAATATTTATACATGAATTGTAAAATATATTCTACTTAATGTCTATTCTACTTAAACATCAATTATGATTTCCCGTTCCTTTTTTACGGAATATGTTTCGTAAATTTCAGATTTATTCTATTTACTTTGTCTTGTGCCTAAAGTACAGTATGCACATTTGTATGATATGTGTGTTCATATTTTCAGGGCCAGTCCATGGTGTCACAGATCTGGTTGAAGGAGGGATTTCGATTGTACAAATTATGTGATGTGTATTTTCGAATAATAAAAATATTATTTATATAATTTGTTTAGTCAGTTATAGCAAATGAAACCCTATTGATTTTGTGATCAAAACTTTTAATTTTTCACCAGTCTTCATGAAACTTGAGATTTGCTCCAGTTCGAGTGTAACATGATTTGGTGCATACTCGGTCTGAAAAACAAACATTTCCAAGAATGCCACCAGCATCCATGGATACTCCTGCGATCTCTATTTCACCTTATATGTTTTTCTTGTAATGACAGAACTGTCAAACTTGGCACACATGATCAATTCAGTGATCATTTATTACACAACCATTTCTGACAAGCACCATAATGTCATAGATTTTATTTTCCGCTTTAAATAGATGCTTTTACACGTAGTTGTAATGTAATATTAGTACTTACTGTCAGTATTCTAAAACATATTGACAGAAAAGTTGAAACTTGGGACAGTGACGACCCAAATGAAGACATATTTACCAGGCATATTTATCATCTGTGTTGCAAGCACCATAACTCTGTCGTGCCTTTTAAAAAATTATCCGCTTTTCATGATAGATGTGTGCAGTAAAAGCAATCTGGCATTCGCACAAGTATTGGCGTTTCTTACTGACGATTCTGTGCATAACATTTGCTGAGCGATGGGTCAAATATACATTATACTTCGTTTCTGCAACATTGGCTGACCTAAATAATGCCCTAAGTAATGTATGGAATGAATGAAGGTAGCATGGTAGACACTAACTTAGGGATCACTTTGTCCGTCGTTGTCCGTCACACTTTAACCTGCAACCTAACCTTGGCCATATCTTCAAAAATATGAAAAGTATTTGGCCTATGTTTATAAAACTTCATACATATCTTCATCTTACCTAAAGGATTGTTGTTAGCCATATCCAATAACTCTACTTTCATTTTGGCAGAGTTATGCCCCTTTTCAGAAAACACCTGCAATCTAACCAACCAATAACTTAAAATGTGTTTAACCTATGTTCATGAAACATAACACACTTATTCATGTTATCTCAAGGAGTGTTGTTAAACATGTCCAATAACTCCGACTTCCTTTTGGCAGAGTTATGCCCCTTTATTTTTTTATAAAACTTTAACCTGCAACCTAGCCAAGCTTATAACTAAACATAAGTTTAAAAGTATTTGATCTATGTTCATGAAACTTCACACACATCTTCGTCTTACCCAAAGAAATATTGTGACATGTCTAGTAACTCCAACTTTCATTTTGGCAGAGTTATGACCCTTTTCAAATAACATTAACCAGCAACCTAGTGTGGGTCATAACTTGGCAAAATATTGATCTATGGTCATAAAACTGTATACAGTTTTTCTTTATTAATTATTTAGTGCCATTAACATGTCCAATAACGCAGCCTTTCATTTTGGCAGGGTTATGACCCTTTTCATAAAACTTTAACCTGCAACCTAACCTAGATCATGCATTGGCAAAATATTGGCCTATGGTCATGAAATTTTATACAACTCCTCCTTATCAATTATCCAGTGCATGTTTATGCACCTTTTTATAAACTTCAACAACTGAAAATAAAAAAAGCTCCATAATTCATGAAAGACTGCACCCGTCTTTAAACACAATCGTGCAACTAGCCAAAGCTCGACTATTCAGACGAAATTCAACTTTAAAACTTGATAAGTTGTATATCAGTGAAACAGACGTTTTTAGTGCTAAATAAAAACACCTTCCTTGAGAGAAAAAAAATAGTGCAAAAAATATTAATACGTCATTTGCAATTCAAAATTCTGCAGCATCGAAAATAAAAAATGTTACAGAATTTTTTATTCAAAAATGGTTTTAATGTGCTGTACAAATGTAAATTAAACATCCTGAAAGTTGTATAGCAAACTACTGAGGCTAGCTGAAGTTGTTTGAGATTTCTTAATTGTATGCCATCCCAGCAACACACTTTCCGCATCAAAAATACATTTTGGCTTTAAAATATTATTAACCGATTTTCAGAACTAGATCTAGTATATGTTTATCACTAAAATGACAGTTCCAGTGATATATAATTTATATATGTATTTTAAAATTACTCCTGTTATTGATGAACAAACTTTGGCTGAAAGAAGCACCCCGAATAATATTACTGGAAATACATGTGTAATAACTCCAAAAGTATAGCACACACCTCATGAAGATTTAAAGATACATATTTCTCTTTGCCATGGTCAGCTGAAATATAAAGTGGCTGATGGACTTAAATATGTTTTTTAGTGGTAATTTTCCTATGTACACTTTTCTGTACACTTTTCTTTAAAACGTGTTGGTAAAAAAAAAATATGACCATTCTTTTATTATCAACCTCAGTATACGAATTTTAAATCTTGAATTGCCGCATATCCCTTTAAATATAAAGACGGTCAATACTACCTCGTGAAAATTCATAGATAACGCTTTGCCCATATAAATAATAATGGTCAGCTGAAATATAATGTGGTTGATGGACTTACATTTTTTTTCTTTAGTGGGGTAATTTTCCTATGTACACTTTTTTTTTTAAAACGTGGTTAAAAAAAAAAAGGTGACCACATTCTCTTATTATCCCACAGTATACTAATTTTAAATATTGAATTGTCGCATATCCCTTTAAGTATAAAGACGTCAATACGACCTGATGCATATTCATAGATAACACATTGCTCTTTTCCCATATAATAATAATGATCTGCTGAAAAATAAAATATGAAAAGGTTGATCAACTTCCAGTTTTTTAGTTGGGTAATTTTCCTATGTAAAACCTTTTTTTTTAAAGACCATTCTCTTGTTATCGCCATCAGTCTGCTAATTCTAAATCTTGAATTGCCTCGTGCCCCTTTAAATCTAGACAGTCAACACGAGTTACGTCCCTTAGAAGGAAAATAGCCAGATTAGCAATTTGGAGACGACCCCTCAAAATAATCGATTTACTATTGACCAATAGGACGCGTTTAAAAATATCCCTCGATTCAATAAAATTGTCGGATTTTCCAACGATGTGCTAGGAAACATACACCAAACGACAGTTTCTAGTGTTTTCACGTTATGTTAATGAATCGGCTAGCATACCTTTTAAGAGGCTCTCATAGCATGAGTTATAAATATAGAACAACAGGTTTGTTGTTGTACCGTAAATTACGCGTAAAAATGACCTTGATTTTACGATCAGCAAAATGAACTGTGATTTTTGGGGAGTTTGAAGCTTATTATTAACGCAATGAACAGCACTTATGTATTTTTTATTTCAGTATTACATTCGCTTTAATGATAAAAAATGGATCAAATGCAATGATGCAATGGAATTACGTTTGAAATGTTTGAAATATCCATTTTCCGTGATTTTTTTCAAAACAAAATGGCTGCCACGGAAAATATTCTCATTGGGGCTCGATGCGGGGAACTATTTTTGCGGTTGTCATGTGTAGTTAAGAAAAGTGGACAGCGGAGGTAAAAACCACTCTGCTTCCCACCTGTAAACTAAAGTACATCCCATCAAAAGGAAATAACTTACAAGAAAGTCCACATCCAGAGAAATATTAGCAAATGATATACGTACTTATCACATACTTCCCTATAAATACGTCGTTTTTGAATATCCGATACGACATAGACCTAGCTAGTCATATCCATCAGGATTTCGTTGCCGGGCAATAAAGCCGGGCAATAAAGCGTTAAAAATGTCAATTTGGAATTCCCGAGTCTATTTATAACTATATGATTTTCGGCTAACAACGGTGAACCGAACCGTATTACGGAAATAACCGAATGTTCTTTATGATTCTTTCAGCGGAGTGATACGGAGATTACCGATTAGTTTCGATTTTAAACGATGTGTCACTCGTATCGTTTGTCGTCTGTTTGTCATCCTGTTTTCGCGCCAGATTATTGGCGATTAATCTACATGTGTACGTTGAGCTGTCATCTTTGATCATAACTCTACTACGGAAATAACTTGACTAGTAATGCAAAGAAGATGAAATAAAATAGATGATATTTAGATAAAAGTAAAAAATAAAATAAAAAAAGGCATAATACACGGACCATAAAGATAGTTTAACAACGTTATAATAAACTCAATTATATAGAACCATCCGTGGATAAAATAACCACTTGTGACTATTCATTTTCTGAATTAGACAATTTCATAGTCAATGGCATTCATTTTAAATCAAATGTCGTTTATTACACAAGTTTACGCGACAGACGTGCATGAACACATCAAAATGGGATGACATCTATTAATAATATTATTGTATTCTCCCTGGAAATTAGTTGAATTTGACAGTTCAGCAAAGTCATTGCTGAAGTATATGATAAATAGAATAAAAAAAGGTGTATTTTCATATCACACCCTATATCAGGCCCTCGACCCATATTAGCCCTCGAGCTAAAGCTCTCGAGCTGATATGGCGTCTCAGGTCTGATATAGGGTGTGATATGATAATACAAAAAACAACAACTCAACAATTACAGCAGTTGCAGCCGAAGAAAAACACAATCTAGGGTACGACCAGAAAACAAGAAGAACCAAAGTTCATTCAAGGACGCAAATGCGTACAGTTGACAGAGATGTTTCTCCGTGGCAATGAAGGTCAATATCGTAGGCGGCATCCATTCGCAGTGACATGTAAAAGTCAATGTCATTTGTTATACAGATATATTTATTTGGAAAAGAAACATGCTTAAACGCGAACACTTAATGATAAGCTGTTGAGATTTATGACCGTAAATGCAATGTCATTTGTGACACCATTCGCCTGATTGAGATGTATCACCCACTGGCAGTATAAGTATGATTCAAGTTTGGTTGATCCCGCGTATTACTTCCCGCTAGACAACTATAAGGTTGGAGGGTGAGAAAAGCCATTGAATAATGCTGTAATATCAATTATACCACAATAGCCTAAATACACACTATGCATCGTGTAATACCCGAGGATATACACAGCATATGTTGGTTATTGTGGTATAAATACAATAGAGCATGAGTCTTGCACGTGTACGAACGATAATGCACTCGCTAACGCTCGTGCATTATCTCCCCGTACACGTGCAAAACTCATGCTCTATTCTATACTTGTACCATAGCTCTAATGGTTTTCCTTTGTTCTTGCTTATGGTATAATTTTCATAAACCTGAAAGTCTGAGACTACCTGTACTATAATTGCCGGTATATTTCAGCCGTGCTATAACTGACAGATTCGGCAGTTGTATCATGGTCTACCCAATTTTACACGCGCATAGTTGTAATGTTTACACACACCTGTCATTCAAAATGTCTATGGTACAAAACATGTATAGCATATTTTTCTCGTATGCGATTTATACAGCACTCTCTGGCCTGCGGCCCTCGAGAAGCAGTATAAATCGCATATACTCGAAAAAGTATGCTATAAATATTACTTATTGACACCAGTGTAGCAACCGTATGCAATAGTGGTTTGATCCGACTATAGTATACTAAAGGAAAAAAGAAACACAACTCGGGATTTTCCGCTATATTATTTATATACTGCACGCTTAATTCCGCGTACTATTCCAGAGAAATTCGTAGATGTTTTTTAAAACCTTGAGTGCAGCTAGTAAGAGAAAGGACAAAACTGTGCTGTTGAAGAATTAGACTGTCATTCACACTACACTTTGTAAATCGAAATGCATAAATGAATTTTAAGGGGATAACATTTGGTTTGTATGCGTTTTAGTGTTGGTTTGTTTTTTTCTGAAAAGAAATGTCTAATGTAGCAAAGTAC
Organism: Cyrtodaria siliqua; assembly: GCA_037043455.1. Taxonomy (NCBI): domain Eukaryota; kingdom Metazoa; phylum Mollusca; class Bivalvia; order Adapedonta; family Hiatellidae; genus Cyrtodaria; species Cyrtodaria siliqua. The sequence goes on along the minus strand of JAWPHD010000085.1, from coordinate 18,909 downwards.
CATTCGATTAACAGCAGCATATTATACATACATTATATGGCGGAAATTCGCGAGTTGCTTTTCTTGTTTCCTTTAGTGTATGTATGTTTATGAGTATAACATTGAGACAACTCCAGCTATCATGAAATGAAAGAGTCTGCATTGATTAAAACAGTAGTTCAGAGCAAGTCAGGAATTTAAGACAGATAACGCGTTTTAAGATTTAAAATAATTTTATTTTGATTATGATGCAAAATATTAAAAGAAAATGTAAAGCGGGAGTCAAGCTACAGCAACTAGTTGTTACACAGGTACGTGGTAGTATCTATTTTCGAGAAGGTCAATCAGATGATTCCCATCTACATATACTTTTTTATTACAGTTTAAACAATGAATTTACTAACATAGATATAAATAACTTATAGTTAACATAAAGACCAAAGTTTTTCATTATAACGACTAGTGCATCATTTAGCATATCAATATTAAAAAACGACATGAACGTGTCAAACCTATGTCAAAAAATGAAATTGCGGGAAAACTAATAAGAAGCGGCTAGATCCAGCTATGATGAGATTGTTTATATGCCTAGATCGTTAAATACGATTAGTTACGTACGAAGACTCCGTAATTAATCGAACCATCAATCAAAATACTTCGATGTATGGTGATTTCTGCCATTTGTCGTCTTTTCGTCTTTCCGTTATATCGCCCCGATACACACACCTGTCATTCAAAATGTCAATTACCGGCATTGAATGGCTATGGTACAAAACATTTATAGCATATTCTTCTCGTAAGCGATTTATACAGCACTCTCTGGCCTGCGGCCCTCGAGAAGCAGTATAAAGCGCATATACTCGAAAAAAGTATGCTATAAATATTACTTATTGACACCAGTGTAGCAACCGTATGCAATAGTGGTTTGATCCGACTATAGTATACTAAAGGAAAAAAGAAACACAACTCGGGATTTTCCGCTATATTATTTATATATTGCACGCTTAATTCCGCGTACTATTCCAGAGAAATTCGTAGATGTTTTTTAAAACCTTGAGTGCAGCTAGTAAGAGAAAGGACAAAACTGTGCTGTTGAAGAATTAGACTGTCATTCACACTACACTTTGTAAATCGAAATGCATAAATGTTGAATGTTGAACAGATTGCAAAATTTTACATTTTATGTTTGCTCACCCGCTTGAGCCAAATGCGTATTTTATCGAAAATGAAGTTTTAAGGGGATAACATTTGGTTTGTATGCGTTTTAGTGTTGGTTTGTTTTTTTCTGAAAGGAAATGTCTAATGTAGCAAAGTACCATTCGATTAACAGCAGCATATTATACATACAATATATTGCGGAAATTCGCGAGTTGCTTTTCTTGTTTCCTTTAGTGTATGTATGTTTATGAGTATAACATTGAGACAACTCCAGCTATCATGAAAGAGTCTGCATTGATTAAAACAGTAGTTCAGAGCAAGTCAGGAATTTAAGACAGATAACGCGTTTTAAGATTTAAAATTATTTTATTTTGATTATGATGCAAAATATTAAAAGTAAATGTAAAGCGGGAGTCAAGCTACAGCAACTAGTTGTTACACAGGTACGTGGAAGTATCTATTTTCGAGAAGGTCAATCAGATGATTCCCATCTACATATACTTTTTAATTACAGTTTAAACAATGAATTTACTAACATAGATATAAATAACTTATAGTTAACATAAAGACCAAAGTTTTTCATTATAACGACTAGTGAATCATTTAGCATATCAATATTAAAAACGACATGAACGTGTCAAACCTATGTCAAAAAATGAAATTGCGGGAAAACTTATAATAAGCGGCTAGATCCAGCTATGATGAGATTGGTTATATGCCTAGATCGTTAAATACGATTAGTTACGTACGAAGACTCCGTAATTAATCGAACCATCAATCAAAATACTTCGATGTATGGTGGCTGATTTCTGCCATTTGTCGTCTTTTCGTCTTTTCGTTATATCTCCCCCGAAAAGACGACGGAACGGAAAGACGACAGGACGAAAGACGACAAATGCAGCGCGAAAAGACGACAGGACGAAAAGACGACAGAACGACAGAACGAAAAAACGCCATTTCAAGGACGAAAAGACGACAGAACGCCACGCGAAAAGACGAAAAGACGCGATTTGATATTGTCGTATTTTCGTTATTTTGTGTGGCCTTCTGTCGTCTTTTCGCCCTTGAAATGGCGTTGTTTGGTTTTGTCGTTCTGTCGTCTTTTCGTTCTGTCGTCTTTTCGCGCTGCATTTGTCGTCTTTTCGTTTTGTCGTCTTGTAGTCTTTTCGTTCTGTTGTCTTTTCGTTCTGTCGTTCTGTCGTAATTTCGTTCTGTCGTCTTTTCGCCTTCCGGCTGACATGCGGCCATTTCACGGTGACTACTAAAAGTCGGGGACGATTTTGAATTGTTGGGAAAATGAGTCAAAAAGACAGGATGTGTCCAATCAATAATAAACGGAGGGTTACTATTACTTTTAAATGTTTTTTATAAACGCAGAATGGTTCATTTAATATGAATATTAAAACATAATATGAAAATTATAGTTTGACTCTGTAATTTAGTAGTAACTTTTCGAGACTGATACTGATGATCATGCCTGGACCAGTCGTACTGATTATCATGTTTGGAGTAAATTTTATATTCTTATTATTTAAATTGGTATGTAACAATGTAGGATGGTTAAGCAGATATAACTATGGATTTGTTTATGTAAAAATGTAATAAAATGACTTTGTATTTAATGATTTACTTTCCGGGGCCACTTAAAACTGAATAGACACGATTTGGGCTCATATTCTTCGATCTATTCAAACAAATGACAAGCAAACTATTAGTCAACGTTTAGTACCCGTGTAGTACACGTGGTAATTATATACCCTTATCAATTCTGCCTTTATCCAATTGGTGATTTGTTGAATATCTGATTTACCTTAATAATTCCTTGAAAACTCCTACAAACCTAACACTTATTTTATTCCTTGAACACTTTAAATTATTCAAACAGCGTGTCTAATTTCTGGATTAACCCAACATTAAATAACAACTGCTACAAACTCAACTTTCTTTTAATTTCACTTGGATCATTTTTTTTATTATTTCGGATTGACTGTCTGTGGTTCAAATTAATCAAATCCGGAATAGATGGTAAACTGTTTTCACTAATCCGCTCAATGTATGATGAAGTCAAATTATGTATCAAACATTTAAAATCTGTAACAGACTTTTTCAACAGTGACCTAGGGCTATTTCAAATGTAAATAAAGGCTAAACCTAGGTGAAGGTCATTAATATTGACCTATTTTTGGTAGGAACATTCTGTTGTCATGAAGATGTAAACATGTGTGAAGTTATAAGGCTTGTGGGGAAATGAAATTAACAACTTGAACGTACAACTTGAATGTGAGTACAGACGGACAAAGGTAACACTCTAGTCTAGATAACATCACCGATATTGTTTTCCCTGTTCCTAAATGACATTGAACATCATCTGTATTTTATTGTTTGCCGACGACGCCGCAATATGTTTGAAAACAAAAGAAGGCCTACAAGAATATCTAAACAATCTAGAAAATTATAGCTTAAAATGGAATCTGAATTTTAAAATGAAGAAAAGAAAAAGTATAGTCTTTAAAAAAGGCGGATCGTTTAGGAAAGAATACTCATGGACATATTTTGGAACGTTGATCGAGGTAGAAAACGGTTTCAATTGATCAATTATTTAGGCATAGTACTATCCAGCGGTGGTTCATTCCTACCAGCAATTAACAGACTTAAAGGTAAAGCTCTGCGTGCAATGAATTCCTTGTTTAACCTTACGAGAAATATAGAAATCAAAACTGACATTATGTTTAATCTTTTTGATTCATACGTACTGTCTATTTTAAATTATGGCTGTGAGGTATGGGGACACATCAAGGCCGACAATGTAGAGCTCTTTCATAAAAAAATTGTAAATGGATACTAAATGTTAAAACGTCAACAAACACTTTATCGCTCTAAGCAGAAGTCGGTCGATTTCACGATAAATACGAATCATCAAATACTGGCTAAGGATGTACGGTAATAAAGATAATAATTACATATTAAAAACCATTATCAACAAACACAAAAATGATGTAGCTGGCTATCCCTACATTATAAACTGGTCTACAAATGTGTGAGATATTCTACAAAACTCGGGATTCAATGAGATTTGGTTGTCCCCAAAATATGTTAAAATAAATACATACATGTCACACAATGACGCGCTGGTATAACACTCTGTTCATCACTATACATATATAGGGACCTTAAATCCAGTTTTAAAATATCAAGTTATCTTAAATTCTAGATAATTTGAAATATAGAAATATATGATCGCTAAAATTATCCATAGAAACAGGTCGACACAGAAATATTGAAAGAAACCAAATGAAATGCTCACTATGTACTTTAAATGATATTGAAGATGAATATCACTTAATTCTTACTTGCCCTAATGATCATGATTTGTGAAAATCCCACATTCCAGCATATTTTACAAACCGCCCAATTATATTTAAGTTCACTAATCTTCTAAATACAGATAACAATCACTACTGATAAAACTAGCAATGTTTTGTATATAAGAAAATCTTTAAAATAAAAGATGATGCATTACATAACCAATAGGTTTGCACTTATATTTGACATTGTAATATATTATTGTCTGTAAATAGTAACATCCAAGGATAACACTCTCACTTCACTCGACTAGTAACTTTATTATATTTGTTTACATGCGTGCATTGAAACCATGATTTTGTATGACGATGAGCTGTATATGCCTAAGTCGAAATAAATATATGTTGAACGGTAAGAGTGTGTGCCAAAACCTGTTACGGGATTTTGCAAGTTAGAAATTCTTATCTGTATAAATAATGTCACATTGTTTTAATCAGACGACTTATATAAACTGTATATTATTTATTGTTGGACAGTTATTGTTAATCAGTTCATAACAAGTCTGACCTGATGTGATAACGGATCTTTTAGTATTTCTTTATTTGCGCTTATTAGGTGGATACTCCCCGGGTGCTTATTTACAAATTTCACAGTTTACACAAACTCATTTTAATGGAATTTTAAACTTTGAGTATCATATATGAGATAAGGTTGATTAACAATAGTTGTCCAATTCTTATCACATTAAATGTATTAGTAGTAACACATGATAATTATGCTTTGATATGAATTATTGAATGTTATATGTTAATGTGCAATAATATAGTCTGTCTCCTATAATTTTTTTAGAATAGTGTTTACAATTCATGTTTTATGTATGAATAATGTATATATGTATGCATATTTGATTGTAAACAATAAGACGCAAATAAACTATTAAACTGTTCTGTTCGATTCTGTATAATCAATGATAATTGCTACAAACAAATATTATGAGATCTGTTAAGATATTCTGTTTGATCTCATCATAAACCTAAATTTCATATTAGTAAACTATACAGTTTTAAAAATAATGATCAAAATACATTAAATGTTAATTACAAATAGAATAAATGCTCATTTTTAAGAGCACACTTTACCATTATTTAATAAAATAGTGACAGTAATAAAATAAGAACAGTATACATATTCAACAACGTGCAACAATAAACGTTCTATTCATGGATAATCTTTTTGATAGCACGAAAATCTTTATCAGCGGATATAAATTCGGTAATGTCATTACATGTACAAGTTGTTTTCTGAAGTTCATAACTTTTTCATTTATAAACGGATTTTAATCATTTTACATCCAGATAAACAAGATAGCATTTGCTTAAGTTTAAAGATACATAAACAAAGATAATATCTGTAAAGATATTAATAAAAAGAGTTAAGGGGCCAGATGTTCCGAACCCAATACAGCGGTGTTAAAAAAACAAAAACAATTTCTCATGTCATGTATATATAGCGTCTTATAACTTTCCCAATTTGTACACGATTCTTATTATCCTCACATGTTTAGAAGGCAGTTATCTGTAGCTAAATAAATATATATAAAGTTCATATAAAGTTCTTCAGATCAAAGCTGTGTTTAATAATTTTCGAGGGGGGGGGGGGGGGGGGGGGGGGGGGCAGGTGTTTTCCTCCATCAAAATAGGTCGATTTTGTATGTGTTGCATTCATTATATCACTTACTTTATGTATGTGTTGCATTCATTATATCACTTACTTTGCGTCCTAATTTAAATATCTTAAAATATCTTTACTGTTTTAGAAAATACATGGTCGACGCTTTCTTACGATATACCTGTTTACTATTTATATTAAATAATAAAGAAGTTATTCTGGGGGCCAGGTGGTCTTGTTTTACTACAAATATAAAAGAGGCCAACATATAAACTCGTCCAGACTGTATCTCGAAGGCGAAAAGTCGCAAACCCGACAACTCTAAGGCGAAAAGTCGCAAACCCGAAAAATCGAAGACGAAAAGTCGCAAACCCGAGGATTTGGACGAAATTTCGTGGCGAAAAGTCGAGATTTTACAATTTCGGGTTTGTGCCTTTGCAAGTCGAAATTTCGCCCATTCTCGACTTTGCGACTTTTCGCCTTCGGATTTACGACTTTTCGGGTTTACGACTTTTCGCCTTCGATTTTTTGGGTTTGCGACTTTACGCCTTCGAGTTTTGACCCTGTGGAAAGGGTTATTAACAGGGCGAAAAGTTGAAATGGCCGCATCCGTCTTCCATACTAATTCGTATTAGGAAAGAAATTGTATTGATCTTTGACTAGTTGTCTTGTCTCGATATTCATCTAATAAACTTTAATAGAGCTTGACAGCACTTTAAATAAAAGCATGCACTCTGTCCTCGGGCTGGCTCATCTTATGGCCAAAGTAGATCGAATGATATTTGCCTTGAAGGTCCAATTCTCAAAGAAGCCTGTGAAATGCGTAAATTAAAATTTACAACAACAAATGCAACAGATAAAGTATTAGCAGAGAAAATAACCAGAAAATAGTTCAGGTTGTGATGATGATATTTTGCACAGTGCTTGCAAATATTATATATAAATGAAAAATAACCTGAGCCAATTCAATTTCGATAATTTTCAAGATGACCGCCAAATATCTAAGATGGCCTCCCAAATACTGTAAATATAAAATACAGCCGTAAATTAAGCTAATTTTTGACCTTAATCATTATATTTTGGCTTCGACTGAAAAAAGACAACAATCATTGTTGCAAATATTTCGACATGATTTAAGCATTTATTCAAATTAAAAATATGAGTATACCCCACCCACAACAAATAATATGTTCAATCTATACTTTATATTTTGTAATGGTTGTCAGATGTACGGGTATTCATATAATTGCGATTATATGCGTATTGCGATTATATGCGTATTAAATTATACATAATGATATGCGGATGTACTTATTAAGGGAACACACTTACCTACTCTTTCCTATTGACAATTAAATCATTACCCCACCCACAAAAATCCCGTAACAATACGAAAATACTACCAATATTGACATATGTTAGACTTTTTATTTTGTATCATCTTATTCTTAAGTTTGGAGTGATACTATCTTCCAGGGGCCTGTTTTACTGACTGCTGCAAGGCGGTACCCATATTATAAGCCTTGTTATGTTGGCAGTGTTGCATGCCTTGCTTCTATTTTCCCTTATAATTGTTGTTTGTTTTGAATGTATGATTTGGTTGATTGTGTTCTGTGCATGCTACATTTTCTGTTCGACTTATATATCTACTTTTATATTTATTCCCGATTAACTACTTTCAAGTTTGCATTCTGTTCAAATTATCACGCATAGCTATATAGCAGTGTACACGCCAAAGTATCACTGCAGCATTTGCAACTGCTACATGTACGGTTTTGTCTCTTACAACCGCATTGCTGAAATGCTTGACATATAGCTGAAATGAGGGGCAGAGGTTGCCCGATACGGTTCCAGTGGTCACCAGTATATGTCCAGACCCATTAAGACGGATAAACTCTAACGTGGTCGTTAGTATTATGCATTTTTTTAAATTTAACTCTACCTGGGGTGGGGACGTTGAGACATTCCCCGGGGATTAGACAAAAATAAATTCCCTGTGGTATGGAATCATACGTCAACATGGACAGTTTGATATTAACCTCTACCCTGGGGAATTATACATAAATCTTGCCCCCTGGAGATGGGAATTAGACAATAAATATATACACTTGGTAATACCCACTGGGTATGCCCGCTCTCAAAACCTCCCCCACCCCAAGACCACCACATAGGTGTATATTAGAGACCATTCACACCCTGCTTGATAGCCACATCGATATGCATGGTTTCATTTACCATCCGTGTACTGCTTGATTTATTATACATAACACAAGTAACATCTCCCATAGCATCGTACTCTGATTGATCAATATTGCTAGGAATGTTGAAGAGGTTTACAACTTTTTCTGTTGCAGTTTCAAATATATGTTGCAAGTTTGCTATGCATACTTTTCTCTTTTCCGTGGAAAGTAGCAACGGTTTAGCAATATGTGAAGAATGAAATAAAGAAAATGCCCCAGTTGTTGGACATAAATGGAGCAGGATGTATTGGATTCGAATCCTTCCCTCTTCCATAGGCAATCCAAAGCTGATCGATGCCAATGTTCATAGGGCGCTTTGGTGACAAACACGTCTGTGTCAGAGCCGGACATTATATTTTCCCTACACCCGTTTTGAATGTATGTTTTTTCACGTATAATTATTTGTGTCGGCACCTACATGTTTATTTTTCTCAACATACACATGAACTGTTATGTTCTGCTGTTACAGCAATTGGCTTTGTTAAACATGCCTACGAATAACTGTTCAATTAGCAAAGACAGTTCAGTTTTATTTCGAGATAATCGTAAAATGTTTTGACAGTTAGCCGTTACTTTGCTTGAATCTGAAACATTTGTTCTAACACCTGAACCTGTGGTATCCCTGGTACTCCTTAACTTTTCAAGTATCACTCAAATATCTGCCAATTTCGACGTATATCTTGTTTTATTTTCGACAGTACTACTCAAACGTTGGTCTCAATATCTTGGATTTTCCTTTGATGTGGCAACTACTGATTTTCTTTCTCAACAATCTTTCCGATATCGCACTGCTGAGTTTGACATGAACTTAAAAATCAAAAAAATGAGTTTTCAGTCGTTTTATTTATATCGATACACAACGTACTGTTGGTGTCTCGGACTATATCCAATTGATTTAATTTTATGCGGAATAACACAATTGTTTGTTTTTTTTGCTTGAAAGATAAGTGAGACATGCAAAGAAGTTATGTTATTGTCTTGAACCAACATGCAAAGCATTTAAGTTATAACTTGGAAGCAATGCTGCATACCAGTCGGCTATTCGTTTATATATCACCCATTTCTGATCAATATTAAAATGCTGTTAGAGTCATCAAGGAATGGTTTTCATTCCAATTCTTTAATTGTATCATCTATATTTTTATTTGAATGAGGAAGTTTCACTTTCGCCATAGTGAATCTTCTAAAGGGCTACAGATTTTTGTAACTGAAGCAATCCATCTTAAAGCAGACAGATAATCTGTCAATCATACTCAGCAAAAATAAAAAGTATCCACTTTGTTTTCCTGCAAAATCTGAGACTGTAAGAAAGAACTAACAATTGTAGCATGATTTTCTTTTAATAACATCTGTGTTTGATGTTCACACAAAATGTCATCGAAATATACAGAATGCTTAAAAAAAATCAAGCTTTAAAAACTTAGATGTTAAAAAGAAATTAACAAAACTTAACAAATGTAAAGATTAGCAACAGTAGCACAGATTTTATCAGTCTAAGCCCATTCAAATACACAGAATTGTTTTCAAAACCTTGCTTATATCTTATGTGTCAACCGTTACACCGAATACAATCAAACATGCGACGTCGCATGCTTCTGACGCAATGACTGACGAAGCATCGAGCATATTTGGGACGTCGTGTACGTCCGGATGACCATATCCAAAGTGTTCAGGACCTTGCAGCAGCACTTGTCAGCGAATGGAGCGCATTAGCTCCAGAATAATTCGGCAATCGTTACGTCAGAAACATGCGACATGCGATGACGTGTATTCGGTGTAAAGGTGGACACAAGAGATATTAGCGAGGTTTTGCATATTTTTCTGTTTATTTGAATCGACTTAGACTGCTGAATCTGTGCTATTGTATTTACCTTTACATTTGTTACGTTTTGCTAATTTCGTTTTCACATCTATTTTTTTAAACTGTGTTTTTTTTTTTATTATTCGTTATATTTCGATGACATTTTACGTGAACATCAAACAAAGATGTTATTAAAATAAAACATGCTATAATTGTTAGTTCTTTCCTACTGTCTCAGATATTGCAAGAAAACAAAGTGGATACGTTTTATTTTTGCTGAGTATATATATAATCAACCATCTCCCTTTACTTGCATTTTCTTTTGTTTATGAACCTGGTTATTAGACTGCTGACAACATGTTCTTTGGTTATTCTCAGAAATGTGCGCCTTATGAACTTAGCTGCACTCACTGGATACTTGCCGATCAACCAAACCAGTCCAGCATGACCAAGGGGTAAACACGTACAGGATGAGGTTTGGAGTACACTTTTTGTGTAGTTGAATATTGTTCTCTATACGATAGCACAAAGTCCAAAACAATTACTTCAACATTCAGGACCTGATTCCATAACTGAAATTATGGATCTTCTTTAAATGATATAACACTATATTCATCGCCATCTCAATGTATGGTTGCCATTTAGCTTGTAAAAGGCACATTCAGTAATCTGGTTCTCTTAAAATTGTTTTTGAAACATTTGAATCAGATAAAAACGATGCGGCCATATTATTTGATTTGATGGGAGCTTCATATAGGACAACCATTCCATTATTATAACAATTACCGCCGAATATTTTGGCAATGCATAGAAGATCAGCTGCTGCTATTACCGTCGTTTGTACAGGATTAAGAAACGCAACCACATCCTTGACCATATCTATAGAATGTTTGATTGTTGCCACGGAGTGCGCTTGCTCCTAAAGTATTGGCAATTACGGTGTGATAGTGTGGTCTAAAATAGTGAATTGAATTGAATTGGATTTTATAGTCGCACCAACAGCTAAGGTCATATGGCGACTTTCCAGCTTCCACTGGTGGAGGAAGACCCCAGGTGCCCCTCCGGGCAATTTTCGTGCACGGGCGGGTCACCTGGGTAGAACCACCGACGTTCCTCAAGCCAGCTGGATAGCTTCCTCACATAAAGATTCCTAGGCCCCTGAGGGATCGAACCTACAGCGATGAGGGGCAAGTGATTGCAAGTCAGAGACTCTAACCACTCGGCCACGGACTCCCCCCACCCCCCCCCCCCCCCCACCCCCACCCCAGCCCACAACCACCCACGAAAATAGTGAAGCCTGCCTAGAAGTTTAGTTTCATGTTGGAACGGCTTTGAAACAGCTACATTTTCATGTTCAGGTAGATATTTCACCATTAAAAGTTGATATGTAGTTTAAGATTTCACACCTAAAGTTGGAAAAAGTTACATATGTGTGTTGTGGGGAGGGGGTGGGTCAGAAGGTATACAATGTTTTTGCGTATGTATTGTTTCAGCTTAAGATGATACTTACAATGCATGCTGCATTAAAGCCAATTTCCATATGAATCGTACTGATACCCCAAAATAACGTGTATAACAGACGTAAAGGAATAATGTCAGAATTATACTATATAATTTGATTACATGTCCTAACGTGACCAACCTGAATCGTGTTCAGTACATTTCATTAAAGAAACTAACCCGCAAATAACGGTAAAATTACACTTCAAAACCGTCTTTCGAAAGTCCAGGTGTTCAGGTCATATTACAAAGTATATTTGCCAATTAAAAGTATGCGTTTATTTACGGGTTCATTAAACAAATTCGACGCTCCAGTTTCGGAGTTTTGCCTGGGTGGTTAAAGTCGTTTATAGTGTGTCGATAGAATCTGGATTCTCAAAATATGTAAGTGATATACATACCTCGTTGTCAGTAGGTTTAGAAACGGTGTTTATATGTTGAAAAATTGCCTGTTGATAACGGGATAGGGGCTTTAAAGAATAGCTTCGTAACTTGTGGGATCAATAATTTTATTTGTATTTAAAAATTCGGCCGAACATGTTCTCTGTTATTAGAAAGAAACCTGTATTGCTTGATTTTTTCTGATTATTCGTTTCATTTTAATCATATATATAATATACTAAAAAACTGTTTGACGATATTAGCCTTTCTTTAGTATATAAACAACGCATTATACAATAGCGTTTTACTATCAGTTTCTGCACAATACTTTGGCATGGTGGCATTTTTTGAACTTTAAGGCCATTTTGGCGGCCATTTTAAAATGGGTGACCATTTTGAAATAGGGTGAACATGAAGTGGCTCAGGTTCTTATTATGATAAGGACACCCTAGAGGATCATTCTGCCAACGTTCATGCTTGTATTCACAATCTGAACTATTTTGCCAAATATCTCAATTATTTCCTCCGCTATATATGAAGACTGAGAGAAAAACAAGTTAGTTTTAAAGGGGGTACATCATGATTTTTCAAGAAATGTCTTAAATTATCAAAATATTCCAGTTCATGATAAAAAACTTATATCAATCAAAATATGATGTTACCACCGTTTTGTTAATGTCTAAACTTCGAATACACCATATAGCTATGACAGAATCGGACGTAAAATTCTAAAATTAACCCTGGTGCGTCACCTAGGATAGCACATATTACTGTGCAGAATGAATTTCTTTGCAAATAAGGGGTCATTGCTATGCTCATTCATTATGTTTTTTAGGCTCATTGGAATAGAAAATATCATTATTTGTCAATTTAAGTCCGACTCCTAAAACCCCATGAAAAGCCTGATGTACTCCCTTTAACATCGTTTTATGTCAGTTAGCAAGTCAGATAATCAGTTCATTTTATTTGCACTGACAGTGGCTGTTTTGCTACCTCATATTTTTTGTTGCGATAGACAAATTCAAATATCAAATTTAAACATTAGCTTAAAGCTGCAAATAGAAACAATAACTCCATAACAATTTATTTTAATATGCTCTTGCGTATCAAATGACATTTCTTGAGTTATGTGTTATCATCCTTCCAAGTGGGTTCGGCTTATAATAACACAGTACAATCACAAAAACAATCAGTCTCAAATGGACAAATAAATAAATGTAAGTGGAAAATATGCAAACGTAGGATTTATCTATACTGAAAGGAAAAAGAAGCACGACACGGGAATTTCCGTTATATATTGTATATACTGCACACATAGAAAAAGTAGCAGTAGTAGCAGCAGTGACAGTAGTATTAGTAGTAGCAACAGCAACGACAGTGGTAGTAGTAGGTAGTAATTGTAGTTGGCCTACTAGTACTAGCAGTAGCAGTAGTAGCTGTGGTTACCATAGCTCCAATGGCCTTTTTGCCGTATGGAGCAACGCTAAATGTAAAAACGTCGCTAAAAGTTAAAACGTCGTTGAATGTAAAACCTTTTGTCGCTAAACGTAAACATACACAATGACGTGATACTATACTATCAAAATATGGTTGTAAAGTTTTGGTTTCTTATGTTTTTATTCAAAATGTCACATTTTTACATATGTCTCTTTTTCCTTTTACACTTAAAAACAAAAACAGGTTTTTACATTTAGCTCCTTTTTTATTATATTTAGCGACGCTCAAGTGTTTACATTTAAAGACGTTTACATTAACATTTAGCCACCATTAATACGTTAAGCGACTTAAGTTTTTACATTTAGCGACGTTTTTACATTTAGCGACGTTTTTACATTTTAGCGTTGCTACACGGACAATTGTGTTATTCTCTTTAGTTTATGACATGTGTTTTCATTGAGATTAATATAACTGTTGAATGGATGATGATTTATAAATCTGAAGATTTCGATCATTCTATGATCGTTGTAGTATTTCAAGCGAACAAAATGTCGGTTATATACTCTGCGGGAGCAATGGGTAATTTAATAAAACTTGAAAACGGATCAATATCCTTTTAACATACATATATGAAACATATATCAAAATAAAGATAAGACATTGTATTTTAACAAACAGTTTGCTCATAAGCGATCACTATGGAAACTAGTGAACTAACAAATAAAAAAAAAATTCACACAACATGCCATCGTACAAATCGGGCGAAACATCAATAACGCGTTTGAGGCAGATTCTTTCTTTATGGAAACACAACACCGAACAAATATATAGTATGCCTTTTTAATTCTTTATATGTCAACTACATAACAACATAATATAAAAAATCCACATCATCAGTTCATGTGTATATGTTCCGTTTTTTTTCCAATGGCGGCTGTCGACTTTACTGCAATGTCCAATTAATAACCTCCTCCGCCTGCAAACATAAACACGTGATATAGTTAAACATGACAGGACAGGTATATTAAAGACCAATACATAATCAAACAAAGGGTTTTGCTTTAGAAACTTACTAAGTGATTTGCCGCCACCACCTGCGTTACCAGTATTTATGCGTAAAAATACCACTAGCAACACGGTATGTATTGGGTAACTTAATATTGCGTTCAACAACATAGTGTGGTAATACTGAGTACCATTGTCTTGCATACCGTATAAGGTTATCCGCGTGTTACATGGGTGATGGAAAGCCTGATATTAAACATGGAGAAAATCCATTCGCAACTTCTCGTAGACTGCTTCGCAGCATTACTCGAATGTACTACGTAGGTTTCCATATTGGTTACGTCATCGCGCCTTAGATACTCCCCAAAACAAATTTGCATTCAAAATCAAAGTAATCATTCAATTGTGGCAATATCATACAGCCGCTTGCTCCATCAATAGTTTATTTACATGAAAGCAGTGATAAAACCTTCATCTGCATTGTAAAAAACAAAGACTCAACGCAAATTATACATCAACACGTGTGGCAAGCGGCCATATTGTTTACATATCAACAGTGCATTAGTGTCTGTGCAATTGCCTTCCGGCTAACAGGATGTCAAGATTTTGAACATACCAAAGCGCCGTGATACCCTGAAGAATGACGGGATCGGCCGAGCGTTCACGATTGGGCGAAAGTCGTGCGCTGATATCAAAAATGACAGTTGCATGACGTCATTGTGTAAATAAACATGCAAAACGTTAGTATTTGGGGACGCCAATACGTTGAATGTAAATGATATGTAAGAAAAACAATCGATCATGGTTCAGATAGGGAACTTCCAACCCTCAGTATAACTGTTTTATTCCCGATCTTTACAGGACACCCACGAAAGATTAATATAAAGTATAAGAAATGTTTTGCAGTCGTTGTATTATAACGGGGACGGACCAAGTCTTCATACAAATGATTTTCCACAATAGTAATCAACTTGAAGCAGGTTTGTGCTATGATATAGATCAAATCAAAAATTCGCAGAACAGATCCAACCAAAGCTACGCATTATAAACAACTAATAAATAAGGAACACATTGATTTATCTCCCTTGAAAACTCTCCTCAAACAAGCCGATCCAACCATTTCGTTCACCTTTGTTTTATTTTGCTGTTTCCTTATATCAATACCTAATTATAAACCATTGCAAATTCTTTTTTTCTGTTTTTATTAAAAATTATTTAAAAGTTGTAAATAGTTATGAAGGAAGAAGCTTTTAAGTAGCGTCCTCATAAACAATATCGTGCTAACGGGCTCCTTTGTTTATATGTAAGTATTTTTACTCGAGATAGAAATCCCATTTTGAAAAACTCATGGCAATTAAACTCTATATATTCAACTCTGTACAATATTGAAAGCATACTCGCCCTCGATCGATACTACTATCATCTCTCGTGTTTGGCGCTTGGAATTATGGGGGAAAAAGTAGTCCGGTCAGGTGATTTGCATATATATAGCTTGGGACAAAAACCCAGGTTTTAGGACCCAATTTAGAAACGCCGGTCAAAAGCACCAACATTTCCTCAATTGTGTGTTTTATATTTCTATGTATTTTTAAAAGGGTCCCCAAAGGTTCGTGAATCCCATAATGTATTAGGATTATATGCACAGCGAATTATAGCACCGCGGAAATCAGGAGTGCACCTGCCGAATATCAGTGATGAATTTGAAAAATTCGAAATGACGTCAGTATGGTTGAAAGAAGTCAATTTACCATAGCCTCCAAACCCTCCGAATGCTCCCTCGGCATAGGCTGCATACTCGCCGCCTCCAAAACCTCCCATTCCTCCTGCGCCGAACCCTCCATAGCTTCCACCAGCGCCCCCGCCTCCCATCCTCCCAAAGCCTGAGTATTGCGCAGCCGCAACCGCTACCAAAAGTACAAGTACTATCAGAAACTTCATGGTAATCTGTGGACGAAAAGAAACCAGTTTTGTTTGAATGGTGATTTACGAAATTGTTAGCACATGTTAGGCCACCAAAACTATGACGGTCTTCCTTTTTTTTGAGGTAGATACAGACCACCACATTTCCAAATTTTCCTGGGTAAAACCAGTTATTCTTGCATACCGGACAAGGATATCCGTCATTTAACCGGGGCTAGATATTTCCATCTCACCCTAGATGGAAATATCTAGTCCCGGTATGCAGGAAAACATGCATAACGTTAGTAGCTGACGGCGTCAATGCAAAACATGTCTCTGCTATGCAAGAAAAAGAATCTATCATGGGTATTTGGTTCAGATAGGGAATTCCAACCCTCGGTATAAGTGTTTTAATCGGAACCTTGGCAGAGCCACGGTTCCGATAAAAACACGTATACCTCGGGTTGGAATTCCCTATCTTCACCGGATACCCATGTAAGATTCTTATATGCGTACCTATCTTTATGAAGGAAAACAAGAGATTCGTAATAGAACAATTGGCACAAGAGAGACTGACTGCGCTCTACTAGTTACCATATTACCATAGCTCTTATAAACAATCGGAAAAAAGTTTCATATGTATACTGTCAAATAAATGCAAATTAACTAAATATGGCTGATGTGTGCAAAATAGTACCACAGCACTGTCGATATTTTCTATTTTTATTGATGTTAAGCTCTTATTTCTCAAGTACAAACAACTCAAATGTGTCCGTAGTTCTTGTATGTTCCCCAGTCAAATCTCAGAACCGGAATTGACATTTTCTCACTTACAAATCGAGATGACGGGGTGGGTGGGGGTGGGTGGGGGAAGGTGAGGGTGGGCAGCAACTAAAAAAATAGAATAATCCATAAATATTTTATTCATAAGTGAAAAAGTGTCGATTCTTATGGATGGCGGAATGTATATAGTACTGGTTCTATCCAGGGAAAAATCGGTGGTCTTCCTCCATCACAAAACAATCGACCGTCATATATAGCCTAATATGTGCTGAAAATGATGTAGAACACCTTTCAACCGACCAACAAACCATAACTTCTCAGATTAAATCCGGGCATGCTCTGGTGTCAACACAGGGCAGTGAGACGCTTTATTAGATTTTTCGTTTGTCGATAACAAGCAATTTTAGATTCTTAAATTGTTCTTCTTAAATGTTCTGCCCCAAAACTGTTCTAGACGAAAATGACTGTAAATACATGTTTTCCAGTGCACATTGCAGAATCAGCTTAGGTGGAGCCTAGTTCTCCAAATTTGGAAGTCAAATAAGTTGAACCACTTAATGAAATCACTTATTTCCCAAGCTTGGTCCAATATGAAAATAAGAGTGCGAGAAATTGAAAAATCAATCGATGCTCATCGAATGAAAGAGTTGGTTGAGCTATAAAAAGTAAGATTTAAAAATAAATCAAATAGTAAGGTCTAACTATTGTATGATATATAATGAAAATAGTTACGGTTAAATGTTTACGGTGTACAAACACAGTAATTCGGTTCTCATTTACATATGTTAAATACATGTCATGTTATGTGATAAAAGGGTTTAATATCGCGTCTTATATTATATAGCGTGAACATTCAAGATTCTCAAGATGCTTTATTTAGTAACGTAAACATTACAATGTTTCTTGTTACGTGATACAATGTATAATATAGGTTATTGCATTTGTATGTCTAAATATTACTTGGAACGAGTTGTTTTGGCAAAGGACGATGAGCTTGCGAGTCGTCCTGCGCCAAAACAACGAGTTCCAAGTAATATTTAGCCATACAAATTCAATAACCTTTTTATTGTATACTTTCATATTGTTTTTGATCAATGTTAATTGTATGACTATTACTTTTCATTGTATTTGTTTTATTTTTTATAGCTTTTGATGGAATTCCTATCTTGCCATTCAGTTTCATTTTGTGTGGATGATTATTTTGCGCGAAAACGACGTCGACGTCATTAAAAACATCAAGCGATTTTCTGAAGTTTGTTTACCATTCGATAACGTTAAAAACAGTGGATGAGTGACCATATGAATTATTTTATCAATTTTTGCCATTAAAGGTTGAAAAAAAAGCTCGTATTTTTTTGTTGACACTATAGGAAGGATTCCGTTATTTTTATTTGAAAGTAGTTCCTTATTTCTATTTCGCGGCACTTAGCAAGCACGAGCAAAAGTTCCCGTGCAATATCAATGCGTGCAATATCGTAGAATATTGCACGCTTAGCTCAATGCAAACTAAACGGGACAATATGAAAGTATACAATAATATTAGTAAGTAAGTAAGTAAGTAAATATTTTATTATAGTGACATGTGCATACAATATATATTACAAATAGTTATGTACAAATTACAAGCACCCGGTCCATTGGACCTATAAGTCACCTGTACTGATAAAGTAATAACAGTACGTGAAGTAGAAGTACTTAAAATATGGCAAGTTCAATCAAATTGCAATAGCTCAAACGAATATTATTTACAAACGC